>PVIW01002205.1:0-233567 GCA_004026585.1 Noctilio leporinus
GCCTGCGAACCCAAAGGTCGCTGGTTCGATTCCCCAGCCAGGGCACATAACCAGGTTGCAAACCAGGTCTCCAGCCAGGTCTGTGGCTGGAGGCAGGTGAAAGGCAACCATACATTGATGTTTCTCTCCCTCTCTGCCTCTTTCCCTTCCCCTCTCTCTGGAAATAATAAATAAAATAAAATAAAATAAAAAAGATGAAAAAAAAAAAAAGAAAGAAAGAAACAAGGTGCAGATTCGAGCCCAGGTTGGCACAGCCTCCAGGCCACCCTTTGTTTGGCCTGCAAGCTGACCATTGGGCCCCTCAGAATAAGGAAAGTGTCATTTAGGCCTTGGGAACCCTGAGAAAGAAGACACCTGCTAAAAACAGCCCTGGTGGCTCACTGGGCTCAACAACTTTCTAAGCTTTTTTTTTTTTTTTTTTTTTTAATGTACTGATTTTAGAGAGAGGAAGAGAAATATCAATTTGTTGTTCCACTTATTTATGCATTCATTGGATAAGTCTTGTGGGTGCTCTAGCTGGGAATCAAACCGGCAATCTTGGTTTATGGGGTGGCTCTCTAACTGTGCTCCCTGGCCAAGGCTACTGGGTTCACATTTTTTAAAAACGGAGCCTAGCTGCCATTTTTGCACCGGGGCGTCTCCCGCCAACTGCACTGGAGGAAGAAGCCTGCCCTGAGCTGCCGGCCTGCACTGCCATCTGCCCTCTGAGCCCTTATACAGAAGTTCCTGGAATCCTATTTCCACTGAGGGGATTGAGGTTTCTCCCATCCAGTTGGACTGGTGCTGATCTCACCAATCAGAATGGCTCCATTCGGACCAATCGGCACAGTGCCTTTTGGACCAATCAAACTGTGAGGATTTGGAGTCCTCATTTGCATGAGGATAGACCCATGCCCCTGTAAGTGGGCTCCCCTCTGGCTCTGGGAGCCCCTTTCCCTTTCTCCCAGGACAACGTTGCCTCATGGGCACTTGTTTTCACAGCCCGGCTGTATCACAGTTGAGCTCTTTGGCACTGAACAGTTTCCTCCTTCACTGCACCCCAAACTGGGGATTCCTATCGGTGTTGTTACCAACAACCATCAGTTGACATCCTTGACCCAGCGAGTCCTTGTCCATGGAGCTAGGTCCACACCTGTCTGCCTGGCCACCCAGGTCCCTGGCCACCACTGCATCAGGGACTCAGCCTAGTGCTACAGGATACTTCCAGCACCCAGGCTCCAGGTTGCAGGAGCTGTGGAGAGAGCCGGCCTGGAGAACTGGCTGACAGTGCCCCTGCTGGGAGAAGGCTGGAGGCAGGCTGAGACCGTGGACTGCTGTGTCAAAGCTGCAGGGGTGGCAAGCAAGCCCTTGCTGCTTAGCTGGATTATCAGCAGGATCATAAGAGATGGCTGGAGCCAGGAGGCCACACAGCTGGTGATGGGTTGGAGGATGGGAAGGAGGTGGCAGAGTCTGACTCCACCTGTGCCTTCACCCCCAGGGCCCCAGGGAAATGTCCTGGCACTGACCCTGGCTCAAACCCTGACCTTGCCATCCGTGACCTGTGCCAAAGGAAGCGGTAGAAACACAGGCTGGTGCCATCAGGGCAAGGGATCATGGTTGTAGGGTATTGGCAAACTTGCTTCTGAGTTTGCACGAGATCCCTGGAGACTCAGAGTCCTGCAGGCACGTGGGTGCAGTGGAAGGGGAGTCAGGGGGAAGAGTGACCTCCTGGTCCTGGTGACCGCTGGGAGCTGAGGACAGAGGCCTGGGGCCAGACAACTTCCAGGGTCGATCCCATTGGAGTGAGGCCTGCCCAAGGTGACCCAGGTAAAGTCGAGGCGCAGAAGCAGGTCTTCAATAAGCACTATTTGTCTTCAGCTTTTATTTTTTTATTTTTCCAAATTTGCAATTAGAAACATGTTTTGAAAAGAGACCAGCAGGTTGGCCCGCAGGCAGGTCTCCAGGGACAGTCTGAGCTGCCTTTTAGTGATGTGTGGCAGCTATAGAAGGTGACATTCTGGACAGCAGTTACATGGAGTGACTGCCTTTTTAGGGAGGATGAGTCCCAAACACCAGGGACAGAGGGGACAGATCAAGTCAGGAGAGGAAAAGTGCGCAGCAAGAGACCGTTGATGGAGCTTTGGAACACAGAAGGTCACCTCTCTGCTCTTTGTGGTACCTGCATGCTCCTGCTGTCCAGAGACCTTCCCTTGGGGCACAGGAAATGCCACGAGTCTGACATCAGGTGTGGGAGTGTGGGATCTGTCACAGCTCCATTTATTGAGCACATACAGTACACCAGGTACTATTCTAACAGCCTCACATATCTCCATTTAACAGATAACTAAACGGAGGCACAGAGAGGTTAAGCATCCTGTCCTAGGTCACACAGTAAACTGCAGAGCTGTACCTCGAACCCAGTGCGATTGATTAGTAACCCACATTGCCTGTGGCTCACCGTTGCTCATGTTTTTAAAAAGATTTAAGACACCTGTCCTGGCTGGTGCAGCTCAGTGGATTGAGTGTGCCAGCCTGTGAACTGAAAGGTCGCTGGTTACGTTTCCAGTCAGAGTACGTGCCTGGGTTGTGGGCCAGGTCCCCAGCTTGGGGCATGAGAGGCAACCTATCTCTTGCACATTCATGTTACTCTCCCTCTCTCCCTCCCTTCCTCTCTCTAATATAATAAATAAATAAATAAAATCTTTAAAAAAAAATTAAGACATCTGAAGCAAACGGGGCCCAATAGTCACATTGGTAAAGCCTGGTGGGGTGTTCTTTCTTTTCTCCTTTGTAATTTTCTTTTTCTTTTTTAAAGATTTTATTTCTCTTTCGAGAGAGGGGGGAAGGGAGAGAGGCAGAGAGGGAGAGAGACATCCATGTATGGTTGCCTTTCACCTGCCTCCAGCTAAATACCTGGCTGGAGACCTGGCCCACAACCTGGTTATGTGTCCTGGCTGGGAATCAAACCAGCGACCTTTGGGTTCGCAGGCGGCCGGTGCCCCAGCCACTCTGCCACCAGCCAGGGCCTCCCCTGTAATTTTCCTAGGTGTGGAATTTCACATGAGCTCTCTGCTGGCCCCAGGCCCCTGCCTGGCTGTGAGCCTATCACATGGGGAGCCAAACTGCCAGTGAAGTGAAGTGATGAACACTCAGGCCCCCGCGAGCACACGATGACTCCTAACATGTTGTTCTGCTCTGGCTGAGTGGCCAGAGGAGGCCTGGGCCCTGGGGAGAAAGGGTTAACCAAGACCTGGGCTTCTCCCCTAAAGGCAGGGCAGATGGCCCAGTGGGCAAACAGGCTGCCCCATGACCTTCCTTCCTTGTCCCAGAGAAGGCGCTCATGAGCCTGCAATTAGTAGATGTCTGGTCTTCAGGAGCATGGCTGCCCACATTGACCAGTTCTGGCCAGAAGAAGCTTTGGGTGTTTGCTGACAGCTGATGGCCCACTGGACTCCTGGAAATGTGGGCAATGTCCCTGGATCCTCAGACAACCCTTGGGACCAATGAATGGGCTGGGACCCGGAGAGGCCAGCAGCAGCCTGGTCTCACCTCTTCTCCACCCCAAGGAGGCAGAGAAATGGGCTGTGGAAGAGACAGCATCCTGTGTAGGTTCACAGAGGGGAAACTAGGGCAGGGCTGGGTGTCCCCCTCGTGCCGGGCGGAGCCTGAATGGGCAAGAAGCAGCTTTTGTGGGCCCTGAATCATCTGCTGTCAGCACAAAACCAGTGTTTGGGGAAGAAAACCCGAGGTTTTCTCAGCTGTAGAACTGGCTTCCAGGGCTGTTTTCAAGAGACAGGGCTGGGGGCACATGGGCTCAGAGGACCAGCTCCGTTTCTGATACCCAGGCATAACCTCCCCACCCCATCACCCCATAAACATCCCTGGCTCAAAATGACATTTGGTGAAATTGTCCAGGCCCTCTGGCCGATGGCTACCAAAGATGGCAAGAGCTCAGGCCTCATGGAAATAGTAAAGTCAGAGCGTTTCATTCATTTACTCACTCATTCACTCACTTGTCCTTTTGTCCATCCATGTGCTTATGTGTTTGTACAAGCAGCAGTGTGTCTAGCATGTATGTGCCTGATATCCAACCCTGTCCTCCGGTGGGGACCAGAAGACCCAGTCCTATCACTGAAGTTTGCTTTTCCCTGAAAGCAGTGCATCTACTCCAGCTGCTGTTGGTCTTTCTCCATCCCTCTGTTTTAACTTATCCAAATTTTAACCTTTAAAGTGGGTTTCTTGTAGACAATCTACAGTAGAGCCTTGTTTCTTAGCCCCTCTGACTAGCTTATAATTGGCGTATTTTGATCGTTTACATTTCAGTCAATTAGGAGTTAACATGTGTGTGAGTGTTCGGAAGTAATTAAACGTGTTCTTTGTTTTTCCACTCTTTTTCCAGCCTGCTTTGGCGGTGTTAATTGAGCCTTACTGACATGATTGCATCTTATGTCCTATCTCAGCGTAGCAATGATGCCTCTTTTAAAAAATATTTTAGTGGTGGCCCTAGAATGTGCGTTTTCTTTGTTCTGTAATTTTTAAATTGCCTTTATTTTAGGACAGTTTTAGATTTACAGAAAAATGTGAGCAAATGGTACAGAGGAAATGTGCATTTTTTAACTAATGCAAGCCTATTTTCAAGTAACAACCAAACAGAAGAAGGGCTCAGCTGCCTACCAACACCCGTAGGCAAATTGCAGAGGCAAAGGTTTATGGGAAAGAGAAAGGGGATTTTTATTCAGAAATGCACAACCTGGGAGGATGGCAGGCTCCTGCCTCAAAGCCTATCCCCACCCAGAAAGCCCAGAGGAAATCCCCGCCACCTGCTGCCAGGTCAGTCCAAGGCGGCGCCCAGAATTCTTGCTCTTGTCCAAAGTACCGCCCTTTGGGAATTGCAGGCGGCCACTGAGTGGTTCTCTCCCTGCCACTGCTGGGCCTCAGGCTCCCACCACTGGTCACTTGGCTTCCAGGGCCAGGCGGTCCTACCAGCTCCGGCCTGCACATCCAAACATGGGTCCAGAAGAAGAGAGCAGGTTTCCTGCCCACTTCCCTCCGTTTATATTTCCTGGTCCCGAGGGTGCAGCCCCCCTCAGCCAAACTCATGGTTTTTCCAGGCTAGATGACAGGACAGCACCTCGCCTGCTGCCCTGTTGAGCTCCTGCGTCCTCGGGTCTCACCGTCACCCAGGGACTGGAAGGGAGTAGAAGGGCTGTTCCTTTTCAGTCAAATATTTCACTAGCCGTGTGCATGCTCAGTGCAGTAACTTCCTCCTGCCATGTTTCGGCCCGGGCTTGAGGGGGGCCGCACCAGCTTATTTACACAGGCAGCCAGCCTTTCCCTCAGCCATCACCTGCAGCCCCTCCCTCCCTCAGGTCATGGGTCAGGTTGCACCGGTATCAATACTGTTCCATTTCCCGGGTAGTCTAAGTACTCCGATAACAGAGTAGCCCCAGTCCCTTCCGCCCGTCCCTTATGGCATCGCTGGGATTAATTTCACTTACCCACAAGCTATGGCCATTCAACACTTTGAGTGTCTGGCCTATATCATTCTCCTTCTCCTTGAAGGATTTCTTTAAACATTTTTTGTTAAGGCAGGTCTGCTGTTGGCGAAATCACTGTCTCTGTTTTTCTGGGTCTTTTTTTCTCCTTCCCTCTTGAAGGATAATTTTGCCAGGTATAGAAATCTATGTTGATGGCTTTTTTCTTTCACCATGTTATACACTTGACTGCACTCCCTGCCTTCCTGCATAGTTGCTAATGAGGGGGTTGCTGCCGGTTTTCTCATGTGCTTCTGTAGGTCACGTGTCTTCCCACTCTGACTGCTTTCAAGATCTTCACTTTGTCTTTGGTGTTTTTGCAGTTTGAATATGATAGGCTTCACTGTACATTTTGGGGTATTCATTCTGCTGTATGTACTTCTAGATTCCTAGATCTGTTGCCTTCAGTGTTTGTTATTAATTTTCCAAAATTCTTGGCCATTATTACTTCACATATTTCTTTTGCAGCATTCTCTGACTTTTCTTTCTGGTTTCCCAATCACATAGATATCATACCGTTTGAAATTGTCCTACAGTTCCTGGATGTTCTGTTCTGCTTAATTTTTTAAACTTGTTTTCCCTCTTTGTATATTAGTTTGGGATGTTTCTATTGACCTATCTTCAAGCTCACCGATTTTCCCCTTGGCAGTCAGTCCACTGATGGACTCATCAACATCATTCTTCCTCTTTGTTTACAGTGCTTTTGATTTCTACCATTTCCTTTCATTTTTTTCTTTAAGTTTCTATCTTTCTTCTGACACTGCCCAGCTGGTCTGGCATGTTGTTAACTTTTTCCACTAGAGCCCTTAACGTATTACTCATAGTTATTTTAAACTCCCTGTCTGACAATTCCAAGTTCTGTGTCTTCCTGGTGTCTGGTTATGATGCTTTTTCTCTTCAGACAGTGTCTCTCCTTGTTATTTTGCCTGCCATGCCACTTTTTCCGGAAAGCCAGACATGGTGCACTGGGTAGCAGCACTGAGACAGGTGGGTGGTTGGTGTGAGGATTTCTGCTAATCAGGCTGGAGGCCATGGTATTTCATCTCTGCACACAGGTGTAGGAGCCAGAGGCTGCACATTTCTCTGGCACCTTTGTTTCTCCTGTTGTCTCCGCAGTTCCCTAAGAACTCCTCCTTAGATAGAGTGTGTTTTATAGTTCTTGTCACTGGCCGGTTATTCTACTGCGGGCCTGCTGTGGTGTCGGTTAGGAGCTGGGAGGAGACCTGTTCTATAATTGAATGTCCTTGGGCTGTGACATTCACTTGTGTCTCTCAGCTTCCCACCACCCCCTTCCTCTGAAGGGAAGACAGGAAGCTCAGAGGGGGCTGGAGTTGGGGAAATGCCTCCCCCCAGGGTGGCTAGGTTCTAGGGAAGTCGTTTTCCCTGGACAGTGGGCTTGGCTGTCGTAAAGGCTGGGGGTGTATTTCACAATGACAACTTTCCCCTCCCCCCGAAATAGCCGTGAGGGGGTTTGGGAGGGTTCCGGGAGGTAAAATCACAAAACGCTGTCCCATCTTTAGACTGTGACCACACACACCCCCACCCCAGCTTCTCGGTTTATATTAATGCACGGTGCGCCCCCAGCAATTCGTCAGAATAGAATCCTGGTTAAGCCATTTTATCAGCTACTTCTGGTGGCTGAGACTGAATCCGCTTGTCTTCAGATTCAGGGGTGGGGTTGGGCCCTCGGAACTCCGTTCTCTTACAGGTCTGCTTGGCTTTTCTCTTATTGGCAGGGCAGGAGTGATTTCCAACCCCCTTCTGCATCAGAGCAGAAAGGGGGACACTTGGGCTCTGGATCTCCAGCTCTGCGGTGCAAACTGGGCCAGCACCTGCCCCTCCTCACGTATGCCGTCAGTTGTGTGTAGGGCCATGACCCAGGCATGTACTACAGGGCTGGTTGAGGGCTGCCCAATGGAGAGCTGGAAGAAGGTATGCAGCAGTGGGTGGGAGGGGGCTCTGTAGTCCTGGGCTGTAGGGGGATCTGCTGGCTCAAGGGGGGAGAAAGGGAAGAACCCTGGAGCGGAGACCTGCTCCATCCTCCCTCACCCACCCCCAGGCCTAGGTGTCACTTCTACTTGGGACCTCCTGGCCAACAGGCGTGTACTTTGCACTGCTCCTCCTCCATTTGTAATCCACTCCCAGCCACTGGCTCCATTGGGTCCCTACCTGGGCCCCCTCAGAGGGAGTGTTACCGGACTCAAGGGACGTTCCACTCAATAGCCAGACCTGGTGTTGCAAACTAGTTCTATTTACCTGCAAGTGAAGGCGATCGGGGTTTCCCAGGCAAGGCGTGGCCGTTCCTTGTACACGCTCTTTGGTCGATTATAGGTTGACTATTCCCGCCGTCCGCTACCCTTGTCCCTTTGAGTTCCTGTCAAGGCGTCTGCGAAGCGCTGTGCTACATTTCAACAGGAGCAAGAATAACATTTGGTGATGACATTTAGCACTGCCCAGACTTTGAGACCCTCGTCCGACCTAACAGGACGAAACGGAGGAGCCAGGGCCTTCGGTCAAGCGCTCCAGCGCGCGGGGAGGAAGGGGCCGCGGACCCGCAGGCAGGAACAGAGACCCGAGGCTGCGCCGAGCAGCGAGCTCCCAGCACCCCGCCCTTCCTCCGGTCCCGCCCCCGGGTCGCGGCCCAGGGTGACCTCCACGCTGCGGAGGTCGACAAGCTCGAGGCGCCCGGGGAGGATGCGGACTAGGCGGGAGGCGGCGTTCAGGGCGCGGCCCGAGGCTCCCCGGGGGCCGGGCCGGGGCGGAGCGGGGTGGCGGCGGCGGCATGGCGGGCCGGCGAGCCGGGGCCGCGGCGGGCGCGCTGCTGGCGCTGCTGGCGTTGCGGGCGCTCGGGGCGGCGGCGCACCCGCAGTGCCTGGACTTCAGGCCGCCCTTCCGGCCCCCGCAGCCGCTGCCCTTCTGCGCGCAGTACTCGGCCTTCGGCTGCTGCGCGCCGGAGCAGGACGCCGCGCTGGCCCGCCGCTTCGGGGCCCTGGCGGCGCGCGTGGACGCCGGCCTGTGGGCCGCGTGCGCCGGCTACGCGCTCGACCTGCTGTGCCAGGTGAGCGGGGCGCAGTGGCGGGCAGGGACGCGGCAACCCTACGGGGCCGGGGCGGGCGGGCAGCGGGCTCGGGGCGACGAGGCCGGGAGCCGGAGTCATTGGACCCCGGGGGGAGACGCCAGGGTGCTGTTCCTCGCCGGTTTTGTGACTTGGGCCTTCTCTGGGCCTCAGTTTCCCCTCCGCAGCACGATAGAAGGAAGGTTGATGCCATCCCTCCCGCAGCCCCCAGTGCCCTGGAGAGGGAGCCCCGCCCTGGCCGGGTACCAGGGTAGGAAGCCACTGTGTCGAAGGCCTGCTCAGGGCATGGGCAGTGTGCTGGTGTTTAGTGTAGGGGCGTCGGGGCCGGAACCCTCAGACCCTGGCTGGGCCCCAGGCCTGCGCTGCCTCATGTGCTTCCAGCCCCACCTTGGTGGCCCCTCTCCGGGGCGGTGCCCCACAAGCAGAGGCTGTCAGCCTTCAAGACCACCTGAGTGACATCTTTTTGGGGACGCCTCCGTGCCCCCACCCCCAGCTCTGCGGGTGGAGCCGGGCTTCTGGTCACCCCAGATTGTGCCTTAGCCAAACTTTTTCCGCATGGGTCTGATGCCCCGCGCCTGACCCCAACCGGTGGGTAACGGGGTCAAGAGTTTTAAGCCTCAAGGCTGGCCTTGGGCCTTGGGCCAGTACCTGGGCAGTGAGAGGACGGGGGCGGGAGGGGTCCCTCAGGGGCAGGCGCTGTGGGGAGGGGCTGGAGGGCTGGCTTGGAGTTCGACATACTGGGATTTGATCCGGGCTCTGCCACTTCCTGGTCGTGTGACCCTGGAAGGTCCTAGGCAGGTCCCATCAAAGCTCTTTGGGGACACTCCTTGCATTGTCTTTAAAATGGAGGCCATCTGACCTGTCCCCACAGTTGCCACGCAGACTAAATGACACCAGTGAAGGGCTCATCGCATAGGTCCAGTTGGATTTCTCTAGTGCCTGCTCCTTGGCCCCCATTGGCTGCCCACCAATGGGTGGGAACTAAGCTGTTCCCAGAGGCCAACTCAGCGAAGGCCTACAGACTTAGACACTTGCTCGGAGGTCACACAGCCCAGTGTTGGCCGTGGGCAGCCCAGGGACCCCACTCATTGTCAATGTGAGTGGGCCATCTGGGTAGGAAATAAGAAGGGATGGGAGCCCTGGCCAAGTGGCTCAGGTGGTTGGGGCATTGTACTATATACCAAAGGGTTGTGGGTTCGATCCCTGGTCAGGACACATACCTACATTATGGGTTTGACTCCTAGTCAGGGAGCACACAGGAGGCAACTGGTCAGTGTTTCTCCTTCTCTCTCCCTCTCTCTCTCTGTCCTCGGGTAAGGAATACAACATTTTTTTAAAAATTTATTTTAAAGGATGGGAGCAGATGGGAGCCTTGAGGGGCTCTAGAATGCAAGGCATCGTGCGTGCCTTTGGTGGACTCTGGGGAGTCCCTGTGCATCTCACGGGAGCCAGCACAGTCCCATCAAATGTCTTTATCTCTGTCATCTGCCTAGGGGCCCCACAGCACCGGGTCCTGTGGTCTTCCCACCCCAGTCGCAAGAAGGGGTTGTGCATTCACTCCACCTTTGTTGAGTGACAGGCTATGTGACCGGCTCAGCAGGACAGGTCAGGTGGACGCGTCCGAGAAGGAAGGAAAGGGTCAGTCCTGCTACCTCCCCTGGGAAGAGGCTCCCCTTACTCCCTGGGAATCGGCCCAGCGTGGGCCGGCCTGGGGCAGCCCGTGGGGGAGCCTGTTGCTAGCACCTCACCCCAGGCATTGCCGGGAGTGACTTCATGTCTGGAGTGAGCTGGGGGAGGGCAGCGCAGGCGGGCTGGTGGTTTCCCTGGCGGGGTGGGGTGAGGAGGAGCACTGGCTGGAGGGCTGTACTCCATGAGCCAGGCCTGTGTCCAGATTCAGTGCCCCCACTGTCCACCCAGGGGAGGGGACCCAGGTGTCTTAGCTACCAGTTGTCAGTGACAGCAAGCATGCACATCTGCTTTGGGAAGAGGACTCCAGATGGGAGAGAGACCATGAAAACACGCCCACACCCAGTCTCCTCCTGCCCCCATCTGGCACACAGGGAGCCTCCAGATGCCCAGGATGGCTCCTTAGCCAGAGGGCAATTGGATTTCCAATCCTTTCTTGGGGCTTCCCTGGAAAGGCCACACTTTCCCTGGAAAAGTTAGGGAAGGCTTCCTGAAGGAAAGAAGATTGTGTTGCATCTTTAAGAAAAGAATTATGATAGATTAGAGAAAGAAAGCAGAAACATTGATTTGTTGTCCCACTTTATTCCTGCATTCACTGGTGGGTTCTCACCTGTGCCCTGATGGGGGACGGAACCCCTAACCTTGGTGTATTAGGACAAGGCTCTGGCTCTAACCAGCTGAGCTGCCCAGCCAGGGTTTGAGTTGCATCTCGACAACCTATATTGTTGGAGTTCTTACTGAACAAACACATGCATCTTTTCAGTTTATTCCTCTCAGCAGCTCTGTGAGGTTAGAATTCTGTCCCTCTCTTATTGATGAGGACAGAAACGCAAAGAGGTTAAGGAACTCGCCCAAGGCTATACCAGGAACAGTAGACTCAGTCTGAAGTGTGCTTTGACTCACTTTGTCATATTGCCTGCTTTCTTGAAGCCCCACTGTGTGCTGAGCCCTGGGGTCCCTGCCCTGGAGGGCCCCACAGTCTGTGGAGTGGGAGACATGCTCAGAGATTGTTAAGTCCTAGCCAAGAAGATCAGCTGGGCCGTTCCTGGCAGTAGTGACGTGACAGCGAAGTGGAAAGCTCACCCCACTAGCTACAGAAGTGCAGTTTGGTGACTGAGGTGTTTGGGATGGAAACTGAGGGCTGTGGGAGCACCTGCGAGGGCTGTGGAGAAGCAGGGCCCTGGGGGAGTGGACAGGTAAGAGGAAACTTTGAGTTGGGCCTTGAGTCCTGTTTTCCAGGTTCAGAAGTGGGCAGGGAGGGCCCATCCTACAAGAGAACTTTTTGCACAAAACTTGGTCTTCCTAAAGGATGGGTGGTGGGCGTAAGAAACCTTCAGGACTCAGGACCCTGAGTTGAAAGTGTCAGAGGCTGCACGGTGGCGCCCTGGGGCAGTGAGGTGTCAAGTGGCCCACCCCTGTGCGGAATGGCCAAAGCAGCTGGGCTGTATGGTGCTGGGTTGGTGTCCCATGGGTTTCCTGCAGCCTTCACCTGGCCACTGTGTCAGCAGCAACGGCTGCCCCTTTTTGTCACTTCCTGCTCCTGGACAGCCCAGGTCTGAGCACTAGGTTTGCACGGCATGTAGGTGAGAGGACACAGGCCACGAGCGAGGGCCTGCAGGACCCCCTGTATTGATGAGTGGGTGCCCGCCAGCTTCCTGGAGGCCCTCTTGACTCCCTTGCTAGTTCTGGGCTGGGCTTTGATGAGTGGTGGGCACTGAGGTTAGTTTCTAGAAGCTTCTGCTGCTCCCCACTGTGTCTCAGCGCTGAGAACAGTGCCTGGCACCCATCAGCTCCCAGGACACACTTGTTGAAGGAGACGTTGCTGGCCCATCTGGAAGCAGCGTCAGCCTGGGTGTCCTGAGGTCCCCCGCTTGGCTACTTCCTGACAGGGGATCTTAAAGCCTCGGTTCCTCGTCTGTACAATAGGGTCTCAGTGACCACCGCCAGTGATGATTAAGTGAGGGGAGTGTGCTCACAGGCCCTCCCCGGTCCTCCCACAGCCTCTGGCAGGGCTCGGGAGGCTCTGGGGGACTGTGGTGTGGGGAGGTGACACTGCACAGAGGCCCGATCTGGCCAGGTCATTCAGTCGGCTTGTCAGCAGAGGGGAGCGTGTGCAATGTGCCAGCCCTGCCTGGACCTGGGACAGCGACTGACTGACCAGACCTCTAATCACACACGGCCAAGTGGCCCTCAGTGCCACAGTAGCAGCAGAGGGGCCAGGAAGACAGGTTGTGGTGTGACAAAAGCCACAATCATGTAACGGGAGGGAGCGGCTTCTGGCGCGGAGCCTGAGAACACAGCCCAGAGGGCAGCCTGCCACACGCTGCCCCTGGAGGCCTCTTGCTGGAACCCGGCCTGGCCTGACCAGCGTGAGGGACACATGCTGTCATCACCTCCCCAGACACCTCCGGGGCCCGCGGCTGGGTCAGTACAGGCCTTGGCCCAGTGAGCTCATGGCTGGGGACGGAGAGCGTGTGTCAGACACAGACATAAGAAATCAGATCTGCTGTCTTGTCAGGGGCTCCAGCGTGGGGGCTTATAGAACCTGGTCAGGGGGTACAGGGAAGGTGCCAAAGTGGGGGGCACTTAACTGGGCCTTTGACGGGGAAGGAGGGCAGCTAGCCAGCCAGTGGAGCTGGGATAAACTCTGCTTCTCCACCCACCCACCCCGGCCTGTCCACTCCAGCATGTGACCTTGGCTGGTGGTTTCCTTCTCAGAGGCTCCGCTTCCCCATCTGTGCCGTGGAGACAGGATCCAACCTCCCGCCTGCAGCTGCCTCAGGGAGGAAATTTGGATTCACAGGGATTCAGCCTGGTCCCTGACCCACAGTCTGCCCACAACTCAGGAGCTGTTTCTTTTACTACTATTTCTGCAACAGCGATGGCTATTATTTAAGGCTGAATCAAACTCTGCCTGTGAGGGAAGGGCATGCCTGCAAAAGGAACAGCGCAGGTGGAGGCTCGGAGGTAGAAGTGTCAGGGAATGGGAGGTGGGCAGGAGCAGTGGGGACAGGAGCTGATGGTGGAGCTGTGGGGCAGCTGTGGGCAGAGGATCAGGCATCAGCGAGTACCTGGTACGTATGTCCTGGCTCTCAGGCCAGGGGAGGTGGGTGGGCTCTTTGCCCTCGGGGTGGGCACTGCAGGGTGAACTGGGAGAGGCCTGATCAGGTTTGTGGCCTCCACCTGGGTTCCCAAAAGCAGAACCTGGGGCAAAGCTCATGGGCTGTTCCCTTATTAGGGTGAGTGGATGTCAGAAGCAGGAGTGACAGGGGGCAGAGGGAGGGCCCAGTCCAGGATGCTGCTAAGTGTGACTGATGCGTCAGCCCGCAGGACCCCGGTTCTAAGAAACCCTGCACACTGACCATCAGAGGGCCGTCAGGGGGCCTGAGGAAGGCAGAGCCACCCAGCCACCAGCTCCCTTCTCCCAGGGCCCCAAGGCATTAACTCCTCACATTCCAAATTGTGCCCACGTGGGCACTGAATGGGGCCCACAGTGTCTCGTTAGTGGGGAGTGAGGCATGAACCATGGCTGCTGGGTTTTGCCCCGTGAAGTTAGGCTCAGCAGGGCTGGAAAGGGGGCCAGTGGGGCCCAGAGGGCCTGATTCCTTTGTCTCACAGCTAAAGGACAAAAATGGGAGCTAAACAAAGGAGTACATTATGCAGATGAAGAGTAAAGACATCAATTGCATTAAAAGAGAAAGTAGGCCATGGCTGGTTGCACTGTGAATAAGGCGCTGGCCTGCGAACCCACAGGTTGCTGGTTCGATTCCCAGCCAGGGCACAAAACCAGGCTGCAAGCCAGGTCTGTGGCTGGAGGCAGGTGAAAGGCAACCATATATGGATGTCTCTCTCCCTCTCTGTCTCTCTCCCTTCCCCTCTCTCTGGAAATAATAAATAAAATATTTTTTTTAAAAAGGAGAGAGAAAGTATGTAAAAGAGCCTCAGACCCTCCCCCAAGATGCCATTGCTAGTAGTAACAGGAAGAGTTGTGGTTATTTGTTCTAACCAAATCCTGAAGGCAAGAGAAAAAGAATGAAGGCCAGGCCGACTGGTATGGCTCAATGGGCTGGACATGGCCCAGCAAGGCGAGTGGTCACCAGTTTGGTTCCCAGCGAGGGCGCATGCATCGGTTATGAGTATGGTTCCTGGTTGGACATGTTCCAAAATCTTTTAAAAAAAAGAGAACGTGAGGAGATCGGAGGCTTGCAGTGGTGGAGACTAACCCTGGTGACGCATGGGTGGAATTGTCCCTGTTTGACAGATCGGCAGCCTGGGGTTCTGGGGGGTGTGACCTGAGCAAGGTCACTCAGCTGGGCGGCGCGCCCGCAGAGCAGCCCTGAGCCAGTGCTGTCCCTGCAGGAATGCTCTCCCTACGCGGCGCACCTCTACGATGCGGAGGACCCGTCCACGCCCCTGCGGACGGTGCCCGGGCTCTGCGAGGACTACTGTCTGGACATGTGGCAGACGTGCCGGGGCCTGTTCCGCCACCTGTCGCCCGACCGCGAGCTCTGGGCGCTGGAGGGCAACCGTGCCAAGTTCTGCCGCTACCTGGCCCTGGACGACGTGGACTACTGCTTCCCGCGCCTGCTGGTCAACGAGAACCTCAACTCGAACCTGGGCCGCGTGGTGGCCGATGCCAAGGGCTGCCTGCAGCTCTGCCTGGAGGAGGTGGCCAACGGGCTGCGCAACCCTGTGGCCATGGTCCACGCCCAGGACGGCACCCACCGCTTCTTCGTGGCCGAGCAGGTGGGGCTGGTGTGGGCCTACCTGCCGGACCGCTCCAGGGTGGAAAAGCCCTTCCTGAACATCAGCCGGGCGGTGCTCACCTCGCCCTGGGAGGGCGATGAGCGCGGCTTCCTGGGGCTCGCCTTCCACCCGCGCTTCCGGCACAACGGCAGGCTCTACGTCTACTACTCCGTGGGGGTCGACTTCGACGAGTGGATCCGCATCAGCGAGTTCAGGGTCTCAGATGACGACGTGAACACCGTGGACCACAGCTCTGAGAGGTGGCCGCCCCGGGGAGCCAGGCTGGGCGGGGGCAGGGCTGACATTCCCCCGCTAGGACCAGCCACTTCGTGCCGTGAGGCACAGGTTGTTCGATGTTTTGAGTATTACCCTGGGGTGGGGGGGCTGGACCCCGTGTTCTGGAGTTGGGGGAGGGACCGTTGCTGAACGGCCGTCCCAGGGTCATGTCCAAAGTCCTGGATCTTGGACTCCAGATGTTTCATTTCACTGGGTTCTTATAAAGCCCAGCAAGGTGAGAGTATTACTCTCCCCATTTCACAGATGAGGAAGTGGTGGCTGTGAGAGGTGAAGTGACCTGCCAGGTCGCACAGCCAGGAAGCGTCAGCTGGAACCCTGGCCCCTGTCTCATGCAAGCCCATCCCATTGCTCCCTGCACCCCCACCACCCAGGCAGCAGGCGATGAGCCCTCCCTCCCCTTCTCCTGGCCTGGACCCTGCCCCCTCCAGCCCCAGTAGGTTTATCCGCTCCTTGTCTCTAGGGCTCTGCCCCCGCCACACACAGGTGGAGCCTGCTGTGTGCTATCTGTGCCCCGCTCCTTCTGAATCGGGCATGGCCCGACCTGGCACGGAGCGCATACACACCCATCTGAGTCCCATAGGAGAATAAACCCCGTCCCAGGCAATTCAGCAGGCAGACAGGACACGGGAACAGTTACTAAGGTGCTGGCAATGGTGACAGAGCAACCTGGGGAGGAAGTGAGGCACCTGTGAGTGTAACAGCTGAAGAAACATGCCTCCCCCGCCACCTCGGGCTAGGGGATGAAATGGGACGTTGGGGGTGCTGGAGTCGTGAAGCTGGGGCCACGTTGGGTCTGGGGGCAATGGGCGTAGGATCCAGGGAGAAGATACAGCTATTGCCAAGATGTTGCCTGGGGCGGGAAGGAGAGATGGGGAGAAATACCCTGGCTTCTCCCTTCCTCCCGCCCTCCAGTCTCTTGCCAGTACGTTCATTGGCTGAGCCTGGCTGCTAGCAAAGGAGCCTGGGAAATGTAGTTTCCAGGAACTGGCCCCCTGCGTACAGAGCGGGTAGGCCAAGGCCAGGACGGGACCTGAGAGCATATCGGCAAATAATGGTGTGTCACGTATCTGATTACACTGTAAAATCTTGACATTGAAGGATAAGAAGGAGAAGGAATGAAATACGCTGGCTAATCTGAAGGCTCATGGAGATCGCTTTTGACCATGAGCTTCCTGGCAGCCAGAGTACAAAGAGCAAACAGTTCTCATGATCTTCTAGGAGGCTGCAAAGCACCTTCTCCCAGGGAGACCAGATTTATCATGGGGACCTCACAGAGGGGTGGAGTGGATGTGTCTTCAACAAGAAGGTTTAAAAATTGGTCCCTGGGAGACTGAAGGTGCAACACAAAACCCAGAGTCTGGAGCTGGGTCTGTTCACCAAGTCCTCTGGGTTGGCCTCACACGGAAAGGCTTCCGGCCTTGGCTCTGAAGGCCCAACATCCTGGGTTCCAGTTCTTGACCTTTCCATATATTTTTCTAATTGATATTAATAGGGATTTGTAAGTCAGTGATCAATCCTGGAAGATCAAAGTCAGCTCAAGCACTTCAGTTGGAGGAAACAGAACACAGTGGCTACAAAGTATTGGGCGGGCTGGGAAAGGGTCAGGCAACCTAGAGGTTAGTAACTACAGGAGGCTGCTACCACTCCAGGCTAGAGGAACCAAGCTGAAAGGTCTGTGCTGCTCCAGGAACCAAGATGTTTGGGCTGAAACCTGGACTCCACGTCCATCAGCCACTGCGGCCAACTCCACAACCACTGGTCCTGGAGGCAGTGCCAGATGCCAGGGAAATGGGGCTTCTCCTTTACTTTTGTCCTTCGCTTCCACTAACAAAAGCTAACGGGAAGCCAGCTGACTGGCCACCACATAGTGCAAGGCTCCCCCATGGCAGTCAGGGGTTGCTGATGGGTGGGGTGGGGGTGAGCCCAGCACACCCCCTTTCGAAGTTGCAATAGATAACACATGAGGATGTAAGTAGGAAGCACTCAGCTTACGTGGCCGGTGTGGGGGTGGCCATGACCCATGGAGAAACCAGTTGTGCCCAGGTCAAAAGTTTGGTTGATTGTGACAGGGCAAGTGTTAGCAGCAGGATAGTAGAAAAAGCACTAGACCAGAACTAGCAGACCTGAGTTCTAGTCCAGACCCTGCTGTGTGACCGTGGGCAAGTTGCTTAACCCCTCTGAGCAGCCAGTGCCTCCTGAGCACACTAGAGTGACTTATCCACTCCCGGCCTACCAGATCTTTGTAAGAACCACCTGCCATAAAGGACATGAAAAATCTTTCCGATTGTGAAATGGTATTCAAGAGAGAGGAGGTCTTATGGCTGTGATCTTGTTCTGTGTTTTGGCTGAGGTTATTGGGGTGGGGGGTATCTTCTTTTAGGATAATCCTGGAGATCAGAGAACCGGCCTCGAACCACAACGGGGGCCAGCTGCTCTTTGGCAACGACGGATACCTCTACATCTTCACCGGAGATGGCGGGATGGCTGGAGACCCCTTCGGCAAGTTTGGAAATGCCCAAAACAAGTATGTCCTGCTTTTGGCTGGTAGTGAGCGGGTTCACCCACCCTGGATTACACACTTTTTGGAGGAGCGTTACCTCCTCAGCCACACAGTGCAGGGTCGCCCAAAGGGCCAGGGCCCCAGCTCAGCCTGCAGCTAGCCAGCTGGTGACCCCCAGTTGGGTCTCCCCTCGTCAGTCTGAGGAGAATAATAATCTCTGTGGGAAGGCTTATTGTGAGGAGCAAGAGCAGCCAGGCCTGCAGAGGGCCAAGGGCAGTGCCCACCTGCCACAGGTACCTGAGAAGTGGCATCAGAGGGCACCGGAGAAGATAAGATTTTTTCCTGAAGTCAGCTCAGCCCCAGTGGGACCAGAGGAAGAAAAGGGGTACTTCTCAGACCAAACGGGAAGCATGATCTGGTTGGAGCAGGGCCTTGTAGGTGTGTGAGTGTTCTGCCCCAAGGATCGCCTTTGGTGGCCTAGAAATGAAAGCACAGTTTTGCTCTCAGGCATTTCTTGGCTTGAGCAGATGGCCTGCGTCATTCCACTCCTAGACAGACAGACAGATAGAGGCACGCACACACACCTTTGGTGTCTTGCGAATCTAGGCAAGGCTATCTTCATCTCAGGGCAGCCTCTCCATGCTCTTAGCCAAAGATGACACGATCTTCTCAGCCCAGGAAGTAACCCAGCGGGTCTGATGCTGATGGCGGTGATGAAAGTGCTCACCACGTGCATTCGTGCTCTCATGAGTGACAGCGTTAGCGTCATTGCTGCTTCCTCCCATTGGCATATGTTTGGAGATGAAGTTCAGAAAATAGAAATTAAAGATTTGCAGCTAATTGGACAGAACTTAAAACACTGTTTTGCTGCTGTGAGTTTTTCCCACTTAAATATGGAAGCCGGACGTAGTGGGAGGCTCCGGGCTGTGGTTGGCAGCTTGGTGTGGGCAGCTGGAGCGCACGAGAGAGACCCCATGGGCAGGAGGAGGTTCACTGGGGGCCTCCGGTGGTTGGGGGCATTTTGCCACCTTAGAGAGGACGCTGTGAGATGCCTAAGGAGGCAAATGCTTGTGTGCAGGTGCTGGTGGGAAGGAGCGGGCCCAGTTGCACCAAATGTGCAAAGCACAGCAGCCTTGCCTGGAAAGGTAGCCTGTTGGGGCTGCACCAACATGCTAACAAAATCACGCGTGACAGCGTGGTCCCCATCGTGCTCCCCGTCCTCAAGCGCAAGGCACAGCTCTCCCATCAGGTGTCACTTTTGTCTTGTGGCGAATGAAAGCCTGGGAGCTGTGTGGAGGTTAGGGCTGGCCCCCACCCTGTTCTGTGTAGCTCTGCAGGACCCCAGAAGGTGCCATCCCATGGCTGTGGCGTGGTCTGGCTTCCAGTCCAGAACTGCCTGAGGGATCTGGCAGGTGGCCCCGTCTTAGAACCTGGGTGCCTCAGCTTTGAGGGTAGGGTGGAGGGCGTAGAGTATGGGGTGAATGGAACCACACTGGGCCTGTCCGTGCTGACATAAATGCCATGGTTCTGCCTGTGATGGCCCAGGAGAGAGGGAAAGCAAGAATCCAGCCTCCTGCTTCTCACTAAGATCTGCAGTGCCCTCCCCTCCCCCAGCCCTGAGCGGTACTCTGTAGGGTGCACTGGGCTTTGCATGTAGCCATTCATGTATTCATTCATTCATCAAACGCTTAATGAGCACCCACTGTGTACCAAGCACCATGCTGGGTGCTGGAGGAAGACTATGTGAGTCATTTCTCTAGGAGCATTAGTTTTACCCTGTAGCAATCCCCCTAAGAAGGCGGGAAGGAGGGGCCACTCCCAGTTTCCACGGAGCACACAGGCCTGGGGAGATTAGACAGTGTTGTGGTAAAGAGTGTGGGTTCATGATCAGCCGGCTAGGACTGGACCCCTGCCCTACCATTTACTAGCGGGTGGCTGCTGGGCACTTACTGTGACCTCTCTGAGCTCAGCTGCCCCATCCGTAAAATGGGGGTCCTAGTAGTACCCACCTACCTGAAAGGTTGTGACTAAAGTGAGGCTGTAGAAGGTGCAATGTCCAATGCTTGGGGCAGGGCTTGGCAAATAGTAGGGTGCCTAAGGTGCCCGTGATCGTTGAATGAATACTGGAGGTAACCCAGCGGTAAGCAGTGGGGGAGGGGGGGACCGAACCACGCCGGGGTAGGGCAGCACCCAGGCGACCCCAGCCGGTGCCTCTCCCACCTGCCCGCAGGTCGGCGCTGCTGGGCAAGGTGCTGCGCATCGACGTGGACTCCAGCGCGCGCGGCGCCCCCTACGGCATCCCGCCCGACAACCCGTTCGTGCGCGAGCGCGCCGCGCGGCCCGAGGTCTACGCGCTGGGCGTGCGCAACATGTGGCGCTGCTCGTTCGACCGCGGGGACCCGGCGTCGGGCGCCGGCCGCGGGCGCCTCTTCTGCGGGGACGTGGGCCAGAACAAGTTCGAGGAGGTGGACCTGGTGGAGCGCGGCCGCAACTATGGCTGGCGCGCGCGCGAGGGCTTCCAGTGCTACGACCTCAAGCTGTGTGCCAACGCCTCCCTCGGTGACCGCCACCCCCGCCGCACTTCCCGGTCCTGCCCCCACCCCCCCCACCCCCGCCGCCTCCTCGTGGCAGTGCGCCCGCGCCTCCCTCGGTGTCAGCGCCAGGCTCAAAGGGACCGCCCCTGGGGACCCCCTGATCCCAGATCCGCCTGCACCCCACAGGGCGTGTGCCCATGCCCCGCTCTGGGACGCCCCCTCCTCTAGTTCTCCTCCCCAATTCCCCTAGGATGTTCTTTGCTCTTCCCCTCCCCTCCCCCATCCTCTCACCCCGCCAAGCCTGGGCTTTCCTGCCTACTTTACAAGCTGTGAGCACCCCCTCCCGTGACCGTCTGGACCCCCATCTCTGGCCTTCCTGCTGACCTCAGGTCCCTTGTCCAGCAGACTCAGGACCATCCACAAAGCTGTGGGGGGGGGGGGGGCTGGCCCCTGGGGCTCACCCGCTTCTGCCCCCCTGCAGATGATGTGCTGCCCATATTCGCCTACCCACACAAGATGGGCAAGTCGGTCACGGGGGGCTATGTGTACCGGGGCTGCGAGCACCCCAACCTGAACGGCCTCTACATTTTTGGTGATTTCATGAGTGGGTAAGTGGCCTGACGGCAATTCAAAGAGGCAGGGAGGGCAAAGGAGCAAGGTGGGAGGGACACTAACAACTTTCTGGGCTGCTCATGGTCACCTGGGGACCAGGACCTGTGGCTTTGCTGGCTGACCAAGGCCCCAGGGAGCATTGGTCAAGGAGGCCAGAGAGGCCGCCCTGCTGGGGAGAGGGGAGCTGGGGCTCTGGCCCATAGGGGCTCAGGTCCAAATCCTGGCCCCTATTCGCCATGCGACCATGAGCCAGTGACTTGACTTCTCTGTGCTTCAGTTTCCTTTGCAAAATGGAGATGGTAATAGCAGCTGTCCCCTGGGGTCACTTGAAGACCAAGTTCATTAGTACACACACAGCTCTTACAATTCCAGTAGCTGTTGCTTATCCCCACTCTAGACTCTGCACACAAGGGCAGCTGCTCCTCTGGAGGGGAAAGAAGGAGTTATGGGAGCCCGGGGCTGGTAGCAGAATTCTCTCCGCATGCGGGCAGCTGGCCTGGGCGGGTGTGTGGCCAGTTCATCAGCAGCTGAAGCTGAGGGAGAGCCCTGAGCTGGGCCTCTGGATGCTGGATCTTTCCTCAGCTCCACCCCTCCCGGGGGGTCTGCCTCTGGGCCTCCACTATCCCATCTGTAAAGTGGGTCTAGATGAAGCCTCTGTTTTTACCCTGATTCTCTTATCTCCCAAGTCACCTGGGCACAGGTTTAACTAATTTCACCAACCTTTCCCAAGCCCCTCTATTGGGTCAGGCTCCATGCGAGGGCCAGAGAGACAGAGTTGAAGGGTACATGAAACCCGAGTCAGGGAGACAGACAGAAAAACACTCGGTCCACTTTAGTCCAGCCTCAAGGAGCCTGTGCCAAGTGCTAGGGAAGCCCAGGGCGAGGACAGTCAGGAGGGCTTCCCAGCAGAGGGGGCAGGAGCAAGCCTGGAAGTATCAATGGGTGATTGACAGGTGAGAAAGGGAGTCAGGGGCTGGATCAGCATATCGTGAAGGTGTCCAGGCTCCATCTCATGCTTTGAAGTGGAGGCAGCTCCAAAGTGTGGGCACTGTCCTGGGCACCAGCCTCTCGGGTTCTGATATCCAAGTTGGCACCTGCTGGTCGGCGGGTGCGGCTGAGCTGAGGGGCCCTAACCAAGCTGGTCATTTTGTCTCTCTGCCTTCCCCCTCACACGTGGGTACACGGTGGGTCTGGGTAAAGACATCAGGCAGGGCCAGTGGCCTGGGTGTCAAGGGCCCCGTGTGCTGAAGGACCCACACTATGGTGAATGCTCTGCTATTGCTGTCTTGCAGTTCTTAAAACTTTTTGAACCAGGGGCCCTGCACCCTCATCTTGCTCTGCACCCTGCGATTACACACGGTTCCAGCTGCGTGGGTGACAGATGAGCAGACGGATGGATTGGTGGGCTGGGTTCCCCTGGGCACTATGCCAGGCATGACCCCACAGCTCACCCTGCTTTGCAGGCGTCTGATGTCCCTCCGAGAGAACCCGGGGACGGGCCAGTGGCACTACAGTGAGCTCTGCATGGGCCGAGGCCAGACCTGCGCGTTCCCGGGCCTCATCAACCACTACCACCCGCACATCATCTCCTTTGCCGAGGACGAGGCCGGTGAGCAACCCCGGGGCCTCTCCATCCGGGCGGCCCGTGCCAGGCTGGTCCCCAGCCCCTGGGGTCCGAGGGATGGGGTCTCAGGCCTAAAACCCCCGTCCGGAGGAGGGGTGGTGTGCTTGATGGGCTTGAACCTTGCTTGGCACCTTCCTCACCAGCCCGAGCTGCAGTGCCCCGCGCCCGCCCTCTGGCCTGGGGAGCTTGCTGCCAGGGGTAGTGCGATGTCTTGGGGAAGAGTCTGGGTGGTTAGAGGACCACGCGTCTCCGTCATGGAGGGAGCGCAGGCAGGTGGGGGCTGAGTGCCTCCCAAGACCTCCCCACCCTGGGTGGCTGATGTCACATGGATTGGGGCCTATGAAATGAAGCCACATTGTCCCCTGAAAGTGGATAGATACCGCCTTCTTGCCAGTTAGGGCAAGTGCCTCCACCCAGGCACTTGGTTTCGAGCAAGGAACAGTGGGGGAAGGGAGAGGAAGAGGGGCCAGGGGGCTGGATTCTGCTCGGCCTCCTGCCTTTGTCCTTGGCCCTGCATTGTCCCTGGACAAAAGCCTAGGGGCCCCTGGTGCGGCCTAGAGGATGCTTGGTCCCGTTGCCGGGCAACGCCCACCCGGGGCCTTTTGAGGGGTGTCCCCTGCAGCGCCCGGTGCCCAGAGCCCCCAGGCCTGAGTCTGGGAAACCTTTGTGAAACCGACACCCATCAGAATGTAAATTTTCCAAATGGCAGCCCCCGCCCCCATGGCCCTCCCCAAGCCCACTGGGCTTTTGAAAATCCTTTCTTTTGGTCAATAGGGGGTTAATGTGTTTTGGAAGGAGGGGGGCTGTCTGGCCACCCTCCCCACCGTAACCCTCCCACGGAGAGGCAGGGCCTGGAAGGTGCATTTCCCAGGGGCCCTTCCTCAGAACCACCGACACATGACACACGGAGTGATGTGACGGACAGCCCGGGGACAGCCTGTTGGCAAGCATGACCAGGCAGCCGCTGGAAGGTCCAAGGCAAACAAAGTCTCCCAGCTTCAGGCTCCCGCCTCCGCCCGGCCCCTTGTTCTTCTGGTACTCGCACAGGGCGGAACAAGCACCTCTGCTGGCCTGGCGTCCCCAGGGGCTGCACACAGGAGGAAGACCAAGAGGGCAGCGTGCTGCAGGGCCCGAGCAGCCCCTGCCTCTGCCGGGGTGGGGAGGTGTGGGTTGTGGCTGGACCTTTGCAGACGGGGAAACTGAGGTTGCCTGTTCATGCTCAGTCATGGGGAGGGAGCACTGTACCCACCCTGGGCCCCAGAGGCCTCCAGAGCAGGGCCTGGAGCTTGAGCGTGGTCAGCCAGAGGGAGACAGTGCAGAGGGGCATTCCAGGCTGGGGGAGCAGAGCGCTGTGTGTGGGAGCCCAAGTTGCTCCGGGGGCCCGGGGACTGGGAGGCTGGGGGACTGGAAGGTAGGAGTGACAGCTGGGGAGGAGACGGTGGCTCTCAAAGGTTTCTCTCCAGAAAGAGCTGCAGAGAGAGAAGTGACGGGTGAAGGCTACACAGCAAATGCACGGCTGTGTACCCAGTTGTCCAGGGCACCCCACTCCCTCCCAGGGCTGCATCATCACCATGTGTACTTACTGCCCCCACCCCACTCCAGGCGGGCTGGTGCCTGTGCCCTCCCTGGCCCCCAGCTCCCTGTCACTGGGCTGGATCTACACAAGCCGCCTCTCAAGTGTCTTCCCCGTCGTGGAATTACCTGGGTTCCTTGGGCCTCGAGTCCCAGACCTCACCCCCATGCAGCCCTCCAGGCCTGCACCAGCTGCTAGGGATGTGCCCTCCTCCAAGCTTCCACATCGCTTTCTCCACCCCTCCTTGGGGAAACCACCGCTGCCCCATCCTTGAGAGAGCTCTCCACTGTCCTACAAGGACAAAAGGTGTCATCGTGGCTGACCCATCACATTGGGTTGCCGTGGTGTGTGTTCGGACCACCCAGCCACCAGGTATCCTACATCAGTCTGGGCTCGGGCAGAGAGCGTCCTGAGATCCAGGCCTGGCTTAACCTCACCACAGCTGTGTGACTCTGGGCAAGTCACTTGACCCCGCTGGGCCTCTGTTTTCTCCTCCGCAAGACGGGAATAATGAAGCCTCTTTTCTGGACACCGGGTGCCTCTGGCCACAAAGGCTGGGGGCAGAATGGGGTGAGGAGAGAGCAGGGAACTCACGTTTGCTGGGTGCTTGCATGGCACTGGGTGCTCATAACTCCATTCGCCGCGTTTGCACTGCAGTCCCGAGAGGTGGGGAAACTGAGGCTCGGAGCAGGGTGGTCCTGGAGCTGCTGGTGCTCACACAGGGCTGAGGGCAGGGACTGGCATTCCCACGAGAGACTCACAGCCAGTGTTCTGCCTGCTGGTTGGTGGAGACAGGCGGTGGCCTCAAGGACTTGCAGGACCAAGACCCTGGGTGACAGTGGTGACAGCAGGAGTAGCTAATGCCGATTGAACGTTTCCTGCATGCTCTTGTAACCCGAATAGCAGATCTAGGAAACATTTCGTTTTGGGATGAGCAACCCGAGGTTCAGAGAACCACATGCCTGCATCGCCCAGTAGGAGGCAGCGGGAGTTGGGCTGCGGACCCTCGTTGTGCCCAGAGGTGTGCGGTGCTGGGTGTGACGCCCAGGCAGGTTTCCAAGGGCAAGGACGCCAGGAAGGAGACCCAGTGGGTCCAGGCTGGGTGGCCACAGTCCGGGAGACTGCTGCAAGGGCCCTGGGGCATGTCTGGGTGCCCTTCGCAGGCGCAGTCTCTGGCTCTGGGCACTGCAGAGTTGTACCCACAGCCCCTCCCTCCCTCATGGAGGGTCCATCTCAGCCTGCGGAGGGGCGTGGGGCTGGCTGGGACCGGACCAGCCGGCATTCTCACCCCTTGTCTTGCTTCTTGCCCAAGGGGAGCTGTACTTCATGTCCACGGCCGTGCCGAGTGCCACCGCGGCACGCGGGGTCATCTACAAAATAATCGATCCTTCCAGGTGAGCAACCCCCCACCCCCACCCCTCGCTATAGCACTGGCTGAGCTACCACCGGCTGGGAGCCCTCCCCTCCTTGCCTTGTTTCCCCCCTAAAGTGGGGATTACTTCATCTCCATTGTGCAGATGAGAAAACTGAGGCCCCTGCTGCTGAGGGGCAGGTCCAGTCTGCCAGCCCCAAAGTCCATCTCTCTCCGTCGGGGATACTGGTGGGGCCCCATCACCACGTTGAAACAGAATAATTCTTTTTCAAGATTTAGAAGTTTTAGGTTGACAGACAAGTTACAAAAATAATTCAGAGGTTTTCCCCTACCCCCTCACTCTCTGTCTTCTTTCATTTAAACATCTTACGTTATTAGGATACCTTTGCAATATTGGTACATCACTATTTGTTAAACTCCATATATATATATTTTAAGATTTTATTTATTATTTTTGGAGAGAAAGGAAGGAAGGGAGGAAAAAAGGGAGAGAAACATCAATGTATGGTTGCCTTTCATAGGCCAGAGACCTGGCTTGCAACCTGGTTACGTGCCCTGACTGGGAATCGAACCAGCAACCTTTGGGTTTGCAGGCCAGCGCCTCTCCACTGAGCCACACCAGCCAGGGCCATACTTCTTTTTAAACTTGAGGCAACTAATTTTCCCTCGTGTCCTTCTTTCCTGCTTCCAAATCCCATCTGGAATCCCACATTACATGTAGTTGTCACATTTCCTTAGCTTCTGCTGGCCTGCAACAGCTTTTCGGACATTCCTCTTTGCCACACAGTTTCTGGAAGCACAGATCTAGTCCGTATTGACATGACAATTTATCAAGAAAGACATGGGCACCTCCCATGCCTCCTTCTGTTTTCCTGCGGTCTCTCCCGTCTTTCCACTAGGATTTACCTCGGGGCAGAAAGGCACATGCCAACTTTGTGTTTTTCTTCATCCCTTTTCCCTGTTCTGTGTAAACATTTCCACGTGACCACATCACCCTCAAAAGGCTCGTTTTTAATGGCTGCGTCATTTTCTGTTGAGTCACTGAGCCCTCATTACCTTCCCCATCCCTTGGACATTTCCACTTTTTTAAAAGGGTGCTCTTCTAAGGAAAGGTCACACTTTGGGGGCATCTAATGCACGCCAGATGCTGCCTTGGAGACGTCATTGCCTTAGCTTGTGCATCCCGGTACCGGAGGGCAGTTCCGCTTAGGGTCTTGTGGGACAGAGGAGCCAGGAACAGGCCAGATTCCCTCCCTCCCCGCTTCTTCCCTCCCTCCCCCCCTACTTCTTCCCTCCCTCCCTCTTGGGCATTTCTCATCCCTTTCGTTTTTCTCTTTTGGAATAAATGTGTTTCTTTGCCCTCCAACGTAGGTGTCATTACAAAACACTTGGGAGAATGAAGCAATGGGGAGTGCGGGGGTGGGGGTGGGGTCCCACACAACAGCTATGGCACTTTCTGGCCTATCTCTTAGCTTTTGCATAATAAAGAATGGTTTAAAGATTTTACTTATTTTAGAGAGATGGGAAGAAAGGAAGAAAGGGAGAGACACATTGAATGTGCAAGAGATGCATCGACTGGTTTGCCTCTCACACACCCCGAATGGGGGACCCTGGCCGGCAAACCAGGCCTGTTGCCTCAACCAGGAATCAAACCTGTGATGTTTGGGTTGCAGGCTGGTGTTCATTCTGCTGAGCCCCACCAGCCAGAGCTGCAGAACAGATTTTATTTTACATAATTTCCTGAAGGGACAAAACCCTGCAGGGTCTGTGTGGCGAGTGTGAACATGAGCCCGCCCATCTACAGTGTTGACACATGCGTCTACTTGCATTTCCTCCACCTCTGGGGAAAGGCCCATGGCCCTCAGTTTCCCTCATTTGCCAGGCTGGTCTAGAAGCCACCTCCCGTCACCTGGCTGCTTCATCCCTCGGGCTTTCCCCTGATGCTGGGGGAACCTATTGAAGCCGGGCGCCCACGTGGTCAGTCCCAGAATTGGGTCGGTCCCATTCAAAGACTCACAGATCAACAGCCAAAAACTAATTAAAGTGGAATTCCATTCCTTACCAGCGCCCCTCAAAGATGTCAGCGGAGCCCATTCACAGCCGTGGCAGCCTCCCGGGCTCCTCTCCCAACCCTCGGACCCCCTCCCCCCAGACCCCAGGCCCCCTGGCTCTGCTGCCAATCTCAAGACACACTCCCCTTCTTTCTTTAAACTGATTCTTTCCCTGGTTCCTCCAGGAAGAGGAGCCCCTGTTTCTGCATCACCAGAAATCCAGGAATGGGGGTGGGGGGATGGGGGGGAGGGGGGTAGAGGGATCGGGGTGGAGGGGCAGGCAGAGAAATTGCCTCCTCGCAGGTGGTGGGGGCAGGGGGCCGGGGAGGGTTACAGTTACAGGAGTGGGACTTGGCAGGCCATGGGAGGAGGAGGAAGCATGACATTTGGTCACGTTCCAAGGACAGGTCATGCTCTGAGTTGGGAATGGCTCAGGCTGATGGCCCCGGCAGGCCGTTAGGAGGAATGGAATGCCTGTGTTGGGACGGGGTCCTACAGATGCCAGGGCCTGGAGCGGCCGGGCACACGGCCAGCCGCACTGTGGGCGCTTCGTCAGTGGCCACCCCTGTTAGCGTCCACACCTGCCTGGGCCTGAAAGCACACGGGCCCCTCCGCTTTTGCCTGGCTACGGGAGAAGGGCGCTGTCGCAGTTTCGTGTCTGGGTGGGCTCCCATGGGGGACTCACGACCTCCTGTGTGTTGGCAGGCGGGCCCCCCCCGGCAAGTGTCAGATCCAGCCTGCCCAGGTGAAGGTGAGGGGCCGCCTCATCCACTTCGTGCCCAAAGAAAGTAAGTACCCGCCAGGGGGACACTGGGGGACAGAAGCTCCCGCAGCCACACTCATGTGGGTCCAGCAGCTGCAGCTGGATGCCCTTCCTCAGCCCGGTGCCCAGCCCTGTGCTGGTCACACACCAGACGCCCGGTTAGAATGGGTGGTGGGTGCCCGGCCCAGGCCCGCTCAGCTTCCCTGAGAGGAACAAGGAAGGAGACCACATCTGTGTGTGAGCAAGGAATTCGGCCCTTATTCCAGATGCCAGGCGCTGGGGGAGGGGCGCCCGCCATAGCCGGTTTGGCTTTGCCAAGGTTGGCGGGAACGGAGTGGGTGTCGATCTCCATGACCTGGGGGACAGGGCAAGGCCACCAGCGACTGCCCCAGAGGTCGGGGCCAGCTGCCAAGGGCTTGTCCTGGGGAAGGGGCTGTTCCGCAGGACCCAGGCTACATGGGGACAGAGGCCCAGTGTTGTCAGACCCTTCAGTTCCTGAGAGAAGCAGGAAATCTGCCCGTTAAAGGTTTAATTCATTCCGTTAGCACCTACCTGCGCTTCATTCCAGGGCTGTAACACTGAGCAAGATGGATGTGGTGTCTGCCTTCTAGAGTTGTGACATACTAATCTTCCCATTTGAAAATGTTGGCTTTTCAAAAGCATCTTGTGGGCCAAAGAAAATACTCCAGCAAGTCAAAGGCACGCAGCAGGTCGTCGGCTGACAGGCTGGGGTGCGGTTGTAGGGAAAGGGGAAAGCTTGGCACCTGGGTAAATGGGGGTGCCTGACCCTGAAGAAATTGGGGGACAAGATGAGCTGGGGTTTGGGGAGGCTAGCCTCAGCTGGCTTCCAGCCTTGGCCAGTTTTCCGTCCACTCGGTCGGGAGTTTCTGGCACTTTTGTGAGTGACTCACTCTGTGCAGGATGCTGGGGCCACAGGAGACATCGGGCTAGGCCCCCTTCAGGCTGGGACACACAGAGAAGTTGTTTAGTGTCCCAGGCCCAGGGACAGGAGTGTCTGCCAGGTGCCACGGGGCCCCAGAGCAGCGCAGGATGGGAGCAGAGCCTGAGGGTTGAGCCTGGAAGGAAGAGGGAGCAGCAAGAGGCCAAGTGGGAGAAGCCAGGCAACCTGGGGGCCGAAGGGGCCCTGGGCAGTGGCTCTCCTCCTGCCCATCCGCTGTGGCCCCTCAGCAGCCTTCCCCATCTGTGGCTCTCAGTGTCCCCCACCCTCAAGCCAAAGATTGGAACCAGAAGTGTCATTTACTCTGAGAAGGCCTCCCAGACATGCCTTCCCTTCCACTGAGCTCCTGAGTTTATGCTGTGTGGGGGCCTGTCCCCTCCTTCCCAAGACCAGGCCTCCCAGGAGGGTGAGGCTGCGGGTGGGGTGGTGAGGGGCCCAGGGCAAAGTGGCACTTGCTGCAAAGCAGCTGCAAGAGTGTTGGCAGAACGACTGAAGAAGCACCTTGCACCCAGCGCTCCGAGTGCCGGGGGACCAAGAGGCACAGCCTCAGCATCTGAGTGGGGGGTAGATAAGCACATCCTTCCCTGGGGTCTGCGTTCTGGGGTGGCCAGGGTGGCTCTGACCTCAGGCTCTTCCTCTGTGCAGAGTTCATCCGGAGAGCAGAGAGCACACAGAGGCCCACCATGCGTGCGACCACTAGGGCGCCCCGCCGCCGCCGCCCCACCGCCCCTCCGCCACTGCCCACCCCGCGCCCAGCACGGGCTACCCAGAGACCCGGAGGCCGGAGGGCCAGCGGGCGGCAGCGGGGCCGGCCCGGCGCGGAGAACCCCTCGCCCTCCCACGGCGCCGTGCGCCTGGTGCGGCCCGTGGGCGTGAGTCCGGGCCGCGGCCGCGTGGAGGTGTTCGCGGGCGGGAGATGGGGCACCGTGTGCGATGACCGCTGGGACATCAAGGCCGCCGCCGTCGTGTGCCGCCAGCTGGGCTTTGCGCATGCCGCACGGGCCACCAAGCGCGCCGAGTTCGGGGAGGGCCGCCCGCTGCCCATCCTGCTGGATGACGTGCGCTGTGAGGGTCACGAGAAAACCCTGCTGGGGTGCAGGCACGCCGGCGTCGGCAGGCACAACTGCGACCACCAGGAGGATGCCGGCGTCGTGTGCAGCCACGAGGACCCCGACCTGCAGGCGAGCTAGTCGGTGGCCAGGCCTGGCTGCCCCCCCGGGTCAGGGCCCGGCGGGGCCCTCAGCCTGTGCGCCCCGGTGCGCGCAATGGAGTCCCTGAGCCGAGGTGGCCCTGGGTGTGGTGTCGAAGGCGGCGCGTCTGAACTGTGGCCGTTCCTGAGGTGTGTGCTGTGTGTTCTGCTCACGCGTCCTCCGGGAGGCAGGCCGCAGCAGGTGCTGCAGCCTTGGGCAGGAGGCTCTTTTCTTACCTCTGAGCAGCAGCAGGAACACAGTCCCCTGAGCTCTGGGGACAGCCGCTCTTCAAGGACAGACATAGCTCCTGGCTGTTACCAGAGGCACAGCTGGTGACCTGAGGGAGGGGACGAGGCCTGCCCTGCCCACCCTGGAGTGGAAGACCCTAGACTAGCTGAGGAACTCGTGGCCCAAAGGAATGTGGCCAAAGAACATGGACCATGGACCAGCAGTCAGAGGCGCTGAAGAGAACAGAAGGCATCCAGTGGGACAAAGAGAAACCACCAGACCAACGGATCTTGGGTGACCCGTGGGCCATGGCTGCCCCAGGGAGGGTCAGGCTGACTGGGAAGAAGCAAGGGTCTGGGGAGGGCTGTGTGGGTGGGCGGAGGGGATGGGGCAGCCTTGGATGACCTCTGGGAGAAGCCGCCTGGTCATCTTGGACCTTACTATTATGCTGGATCCACGTGGGTGCCCTGGACTGGGGGCTGGGTACAGGCGGGGACACCCAGCCCTAAGGCCAGACCCCACCCTGCTCCTTAGAAGCCACCCAGCCACTCCTGGTACCAGGGAACGTCAGGCTTTCCCATTTTCAAGGCCATGTGTGCCATCCCCAAGCCCCGCCCTGCTCAGTGAAATCCCAGGAGACCCCCACCCCGCCATTCCTCCAGCCCCACCCAGGGCCCACAGCCCCGTGGGTCCCGTGAGACTACTGCTGCTTTGTCATCCTGGGCTGTGCCAACAACGTGACTGTTTACAACTCCTTTCTGCCTCTTCTCTGACCATTGCCTGCCTGGGAGCTGGGGAGTTCGGGACGGGGACCGGGCCTGCGGACTCCCTCTGCTCACAGGCAGTTTCTTTGCCCACAGAGGGTGGAGCCCCTGATGGGGAGAAGGTGCAGGGACAGTAAATAGGGAGTCCCTGGGCAGTGGTGACACGAGAGGGCCCACGAGGGGACTGCGAGGGCTCCAGGTGGGGCAGCCCAGCAGCGTCACCCTCTCCAACTCCTAACTTCGCCCTGAGCTGGGCGTTCTGGGCCCCAGGCCCTGCGGAGCCCCTTGTGGAAACTGCCATGAGCCTGCCACGGCGCGTGACCTCGGTGCTGGTCCCCGTGGTAAGACCACGCAGTGTGCGGGAATTCTTGCAGTCCTCAGAAGAGCCTCCTCCCTTTTTACCAACAGGGAAACTACGGTGCACAGAGATGAAACATCTTAATTCAGCGTGCCCAGTTGGGAGGGAGAAACCCAACTTGAACACAAGCAGCCTGCCCTACCCACCCTACTCCCTAGAAAGCACTGCTGTGCCCAAGAGAGGTGCAGCTTGGCCCAGGGGGGTGCCTGCTGGGGGCCACAGGTCTGGCTGGGGAGCAGCCAATGGAGACCCCTGTGGGTGCTTCCTGCCCAGGGCATGGCTGTGTGTCCTCCCACAGTCCAGGGTGGTTGACTGGGCACCTTCCCAGGATGCAGGGAAGTTCTGAGCAGCGTTAGGAAGCTGGGAGGCCCTCACTGTCCATCTAACCCAAACTTCACTATAGATAGGGACACTTTTGGGAGGCTAGGACCAGGCCTGTGGCCACAAAGGGCTGAGCAGACACTAGAGACCAGGCAATGTGAGTGGCCCTCAAGGCTGTCCCAGCAGGGCAGCCCCATGGCTTACCCTTCAGGGGGACCAGAGCTGCTGGCCCTCTGGCCTGGAGTTAGCAGACAGGCCACAGCAGCCTCTGCCTCCTCTCCCTGGGCCCCTCTGCACCTCTCTCCCACACTGCTGAGCTCCCCTCTCCATTTCAGGGCCTGGAGGCTGTGATGCCACAAGGTGGGGCTGGAAGGTGGGGCGGAGGTGATGAGGGCAGCTCAGCTCCAACAGCCTGGGGCCACCCTCTGGGGTCCTTGACACCTTTTCCAGGGGGTGGAGAGGAGCGGTCCAGCCCTCAGTGGGGCCTTGAGCATCACTGCCGCTGTTGGGGTGACTGGGGGAATCTAGGCTCCTCCACTCCTCCAGACAGTGCTGGCGTCAGCCTGCTCATCCTTCAGGCAGGGAGCTCCCCTCCCTGCCCCCCAGGCTCCAAACAAGGCTTGGTCTGTGGCCTGACCCCTGCTCCAAAATAGTGCTAATAAGGGTAAATAGCTGACATTTGTTGAGCATTTACTGCAGGCGAGACACTGTTCTAAAAGTTTACCTGTCATTCATTCACTTAATCCTTACCATAGAGCCAGAGGCATGACATCATTATCCCTCTCTTCTAGAAGAGGGGGCAGATCCCCCAAGGTGGCTACGTAACTGATCGTGGGTCCCACGTTCAGGGGGTGAGGCAGCTTTGAACCAAGCCCCCTTCCCCAGAGTGTGATCCTTCTTCCCTGGGTTACCTGTCCCCTGCCAGGCCACTCAAGTCAGGACAGCCACCTCAGAGCCACTTCTTTTTCCTGCAGGAAACCACTTCCTGTCTGACATTGTCCAAACATTGTCCAAAAGGTGATTCTCAAATTTAAGCAGAATCACCTGCAGACCCGATTAAAACACTAGTTGCCAGGTCCCACCAGTAAGGTAGGTTGCCAGGATTTGCTCAGTAAGTCTCGATGGGGTGAAGAATTTGCATTGTGACTCCAGGTGATGCTGATATGCTGGCCTAGGGCCACACTTGGAGAACCACTGTCTAGACTAGCGCTGTCCAACGGGAATGTAACACCAGCCACATAGGTCAATTCAAATTTTCTGGAAGCCCCGTTATAAACGTGAAAAGAAACAGGTGACGTTACTTTCAATAATATATTTATTTAACTCAGAGTCAGAAATGATCATTTTAACAGGTAATGGTTCATAAAATATCCATGAGATTTACGCTGTTTTTGTATTATCGATGGATCTGGTATTTTACACACACAGCACGGGTCAGTTTCGACTAGCCACGCTTCAAATGCCGGGTGGTCCTTCCCATGAGGTCAGTGTCCCGGAGAAGAGCCAGGGGGTTGGCCACGTGCTTCCCAGCGGCGCCCTCTGCTGGTGGCTCTCAATGTTGCCCGCCCAGGAAAAGGCCTCAGACCGGCTCATTCCTCCCCACCTGCGCACCGGAGCGCTGCGAGGATCAGATGAGGGGCGCGGGAGAGGAGGGCCCAGTTGCCAGCAATACCAGGTTGCGCCATGGGCCTATCGAGCCAGAGGCCAGGGGTGTTGCCCTGTGCACCAGAGAATAGCAACACACTCCCAGCCCCTACGCTCATCAGCGCCAGCCGGACAGACTCCGATCACAACTGTACCCCGAGGCTGCTCCATGCCCGCCTGGCGTGGGGCCCAGATTACGGCCAGGGCCGTTCAGGACAGACGGGTAAGGAAACGGGAGGAACGTCTTGGTTATTACGGTTCAAAAATACCCGTTGGCCATGCCGGTCATCTCCCTTGACGGCGACCTTCCATACCCAGGTGTTCAGCGCCGCCAACTCCGGTTCCTTTGGACTCGCGTCAACGCCTCCGACTCGACGTCCCCGGATCCCGGAGGTTCCAGAAGCGCCCGACACTCCGGGAGGGCAGCCTTAGGCCCAGCTGTGCGCCCCTCATTCGCTGACACAGGCCTCCCTGTGTCCCCGGGGTGCTTGGTCACTTGCCCTGTGACCCCCGCTGGGAGCCCCAGTGCGCTAGGCTTGGACCGGCCGAGCCGGGGAAAGCAGCTTTGGGAGTTGGGAGTTCCAAGGAGAGAGACGGAAACAGTCGGCGTAATACAGAAATGTGGAGGCTGGGATGGGGTTTCCAGGAAGGTTTTAGGGAAAAAGGAAGGGACCTAGGACCGCGCACGGAAAAATGCAATTTGGAGGCGCCAAAGAGGGCGGAACCAGCCAGCAGGAGTTAGCGCCGCCCGCCTGGGTAGCAAGTGCGGAGGAATTAGGGTTGCCAGGGACAACGCGTTCTGGGCGGAGCTTCTCGGGTTAGCACTTGAGGACTGAGGGCGGAGCGGAGGCGGAGAGGGGGCGGGGCCTTGGAGGTCTGGGCCAGGAGCGGAGTTGTGATAGGTAAGACCACATGCTCTGGGCGGGACCTAGGCGGGGATCTTAATAGCATTGGGGCGGAGTTTCATGAGGGGCGGGGTGAATCATGTTAAGGTTGGGGGCGGGACCCGAGAGTGGAGCCGGAGGCGGAGACGTGGTTGGCGGGGACGGAGCGCCCTGGGAGGGGTCGGAGCGGGCGGGGGCGGAGCCGAGCGGCGGGGGCGGGGCTGGGTCGCGCGGGGCCTGGGGCCGAGGCAGCTCGCGTCGCTGACAGCTGAGTCGGCTCGCGGCCTCCCACCCCTTCGGTGCCCGGCCCTGACCCCGGCCTGGGCTGCCCGGGAGCCATGAGCCCCGGGCTGCTGCTGCTGCTCGGCAGCGCCGCCCTGGTCGCCTTCGGCCTCTGCTGCACCTTCGTGCACCGCGCTCGCAGCCGCTACGAGCACATCCCCGGGCCGCCGCGGCCCAGGTGAGCGGGGGGTGGGGGCGGGGGCCTGGATGGGGCGCTCGAATGGGGGTCTGGGGACGGCATCCAAACCGGGAGTCGAGGTCGGGGGTCCAGCCTCGCCTTTGCGCGCCGCGGCTTGGAGACAGCGATGGGGAGAGGGGCGCTAACTATTCTTAGTAACGAATTACTCACAGTCGCCTCAGCTGCTCGGCGCCCACCGCGCTCTGCTGGGCCCCGCCAACCTGATGGCAGCGACAGCCCTGTTAGGTAGGCGCTATTGTTACCCCATCGTTCAGACGAGGAGACTGAGGCGCGCAGAGGCAAAGTCACCTGCCCAAGGTCACGCCATCGGTAAGCCTAGATTTAAACCCCGGTCACCCTGGCTCTAAAGTGAGCTCTCTTAACTTTAGGGACTTGGACAGGGTCACTCAACCTGATTGGAACACACTGTACTTTGGTCACCTTACCCCTTTGTATTTCTGTCCTGGTCTGTCCTGTTTGTTTTCTCCTTAGTACTTCCATTCCATCCTTGGCCCCCATCCCCCACCAACTTTCCTCCCCCACCAGGAACTTGCCTTTCCGAAGCTTAAACCCAATGTGTCATTGCTCTGCTCCTAAGGCTCCCGTTGATTTAGAATGGACTCTAATTCTAATTAAGTTTACAGCTGAACTGTCAGAACCTGCCCCTAGTTTTCCTTCTCCTTGCTTGTCACTGCTGCCCCAGCCAGTCTGCACCCCTCCCCCCGCTGCTTCCCTTGCCCCTTTCCCATCCACCCCATGTGAAGTCTACCTAGCCCCAAACTCCCTATGGGGCCACCCCCATGAAGTTACCTTTTGTTCACCTGTTGACTGTCTTCCTGTTTAGAATGTGAGCCCCGGAAGGGCAGGGTTGATGTTGCTTGTGTATCCCCAACACTTGGCACATTGCAGATGCTCAATAAATATTTGTTGAATGAATGAATAAACAATGGTATTAGATACGCTGTTTAAGACCTCAGGACCTGAACGTTCTGGAAGGCACCCACCTTCAGCACAAGCCAGATGCCCTGGGGTTAGAAGCCTGAATTCCTGGGTGGTGGGTTTGGGAAAGATCTCTGTGGTTGGTGACGTAGGAAGGCAACTGTTTCTCCCTGCTCTCTCGCTCTCTCCTCCCAGGCGCCTCTCCCACTCTGGGGTCTTCCCGACCCTTTTCCCCTTTCGTAGAATCTCTGTCTTCCCACTTCAGTGGTTCTTCCCCCAGCCTTGCAGACTTGGCTTAAATACTGATGCCTCAGGGAGACCCCACCTGCTCCCATGTGAATGTATTATGTTCATTTTATAAGTTCTTGAGTGACCTTAATGGCCATTGGGTAATTACTTCTTTGGGCAACCTCTTGTTAAGTGTCTGTCTCTCCCAAAGGCCTGTCTCATTCACTGATGTGTCCCCTGCAGCTAGCCCACCAGTGCCTGGTACATACCCAGTAGGTGCTCAGTGAATAGGTGATGCAAGGTGGCTGCTGGAAATCTGCAAGTTCTGTAAGGCGCACTGTCACCCCTTCAGGTTTCCAAGTCATGTCTGGATGGCTCTTGTCATGACTCGGCCTTCTCTGAAACCCACATGTTTCCAGCATGACAGGCATGGTCCATCTCTGTGTCTTGAGAAAGCAGGACTTAAATCAACTTCTCTGCTCCTCTCCCCACATGCCTCCCCACCATCATTGCATTTTAAATATATAACTTATCCTACTAAACTGTACCATCACCACTAGTGTTTCATCACCCCTAAAAGACACCCCATACCCATTAGTTGTCACGCAGGTCACCCCAACACCCAACCCTAGGCAACCACTCATCTGCTTAACTGTCTCTATAGAGATGCCTCTTCTAGGCATTTCATGTCCATGGAATCACACAACATGTGACTTTTTGTGTCTGGCTTCTTGCACTTGGCATGTTTTCAAGGGTCATACATGAAGTAGCATGTGTCCACATTTCTTTCATTTTTAGGCCTGAATTCTCCCTTAAATCTCATCCCACAGAATCTACATGTAACTTACAGGTGTGTGAGTGACCCGAGGGGTGGAGGATGATGGTAGGGCTCTTTGTCCTACTGTGATGAGCTGAATAGGGCAAAACGATTTTGAATTAAAGATTGGTTGGTGGTCAAATATAAAACCACACTAAATGAAAGTTCTGAAACTTATTCTAGCACAAATTAGACACTTTGGCATTCAAAACCTGGTTCCCCCAGCCCGTGACTGGCAGGAAATCAATGTACTGTGGCTCCAGGAGCGGCGGTGGCCCTGGATGTTCCAGGGCTTTGCCAGCTCACCAGCAAGGCCCCCTCTGCCCTGCAAAGAGACAGCTGCTCACTCCTGCACCCTGACACTTTACCCTCCTTATTCTTCAGGAGTCTCCAGGAGGCCCTCTCCTCCAGGTTGCCCACCTTGAATGCCCTACCTCTGTGTTATTACAAACAACATCCTACTGCACCAGTCTGTGTAACAGCTGAAAACTCAGCCCCACATTCAGATCCCACACAAACACCTGTAGCTTCTTTATTTCTCCATCCCTGCTCTAAACTTTCTCATCAGCCTCTACTCTCCTGGTAGAGTGAGGCGACTGTAAACGTGACCATGAAAAGTCTCTCTCCCCCAGTGTTCATTTCTTTTGCAATAAGCTTTCAAATTTGGCTCCTGGGCAGTGCTGGTTCCCTCCTCCCACTCCTACTTAGCAAGTGGCTATTTAATAAGTTGCCTGGTGGCTCACCATGATGGTGGAGACCCACTGCCGGAGGTTGGGTGCCCAGGTCAGCACAGATCACCCGATTCCTCTGGCACAGCCACGGCGCCTCCCCCTCACTCCTGGCCCATGTCTTGGTCCCTCTGGGCTTTCCTGATGATCTGCCCCAGCGACTGTCCATGGCTCTCTCTGCCCACAGGGAGCTTTGACCCCGCTGTGCCTGTCACAGTGTGCTGGAGACTGGCCAGGAAGGGATTGTTGCCCTCCGTCTTCCCTGGCGCACCCTGCCACAGTCCACCGCCAGGGGCATGCCAGGTGGGCATCTGTCTGCCCCCTCCATTCCCTCATCCCTTACCTGCTTATTTCTAACATGGGCTCCTGGCCCTGCCTTCGTCTCCCTGCTGACCCCTGCAGAGCTGGAGGGTCAGGCCTTCTTCCTGGTAAGGGAGACCTTGCCACTCCAGGGCCCTTGACCTCCAGGTGTCACTCCCCTTCCTGCTCAGGGGCCCAGCGGCGAGGATGGAGGACCTTGTAGTGACAGGCTCTGTTCGCACTCAGGTGATTAGAAACAGAACATTTTCCCAAATATAAGCAGCTCTGGGAAGTGACCATGGAAACTAGATGATTCTGGAAACACAGCCTCTGGTGTGTGGTGCCCACAGTCCACCTTTCTGCAGGTGGAGCGGTGTATGTTCCAGGCCTCCGGGGGCGGGGGCCGCTGCCCCCTGCCCTTCCTCTCATGCACCTGCGGGGGGCTGTCCAGCCTCCCTGCCGACTCCCCGGCCCTGGCACGCCCCCCCCCCCCCTCCACCCGCACTCTCAGCCTTTCTGCCTGCCTCCTACTTCCTGGAGCCAGTGATCAGCTGAGAGAACTTCCTTTCAGGCTTCGCTGCCGGGGGCCCTTGCCTGCACACCCCCCACCTTCCCGCTGCGACAGGGGCTCCTGGCCAAGGACAGCTGCCCCTGCTGCCCCCGGCCCCTCTCCTGCGTCACCAGCTTTCCTTCTCTTCTGCATCCTTCCCATTTTTATGTAACTGGCTGTGAAAACCAACCCTTTGCTTCCCAGTCTCATTCCCTCCAGTGGCTGCCCCTCTCCGCACCACTGCAAACCCCTGAAGCCTGCTTGTCTTTGGGCCCCTGTTCCTTCCCCCTGTCTTCTGTCTCGGGCTCTGGTCCCCACCTCTCCACCCAACTTGCTTTGGTCAAGGTCCCAGTGACCTCCATGGTGATGCCACATGGTCGGCGCTGGGTCCCCATCTTGCCCGGCTCCTCAGCAGCTGGGGCAGAGAGATGCCTCCACCCCCTTAAAGCCTCTCTGGCTCTCCCTGGGTCTCCTGCTCAGTCTCCTTGGCACATTGTCCCTTGGCCGCCTGTCCTTGGGCCTTGGGGTGAAACTGAGTGCAACCCCCTGGGGAATCTGGGACCCAGTGGTGCATAGGCCACAGAGCTGCCCCACCAAGGCGGAGGCGGCAGGGTCGCTGGTGGACGGAGGGCTGCTCTGGAGGGTGTTGAGCTGGAGCTTCCAGCGGCCCCTCCTACAGGCAGAGCCCCAGAGACTCCAGCCTCCGCCTGGCCCCCTGCCTGGACACGGGCAGGGGTGGGTGACGGCCGCTACCCTCTCTCCGTCCTGCTCACCTTAGTGAATGGCAGCTCCATCTCCCCTGCCAGTGGCCTAGGGTCGACCTGGACACCTGCCTCACTCAGCAAGTCCCTTTGGCTTCCTTTCCCACCTCCACCAGTCCCAGCCCTCACCGCCACCCCAGCCCTGCGCTGGGGCCCCTGAAACGGGAGAAAGGAACCGCAGCTTCTTGCTGCCTCAAAAAAACGCCACACTCATGAGACAGGTGCCAATGGGAAGGAAGGTGGTTTAGCTCCTCAGGTGCCAGCCGCCTGTGGAGATGGCAGGCTCCTGCCCCAAAGCCATCTCCCCACCTGGCCAAGGGAGGCAGCAGGACTCCAGGAGGGGGAATGCCTTGGGTGGGGGGTGCAGACGTGCAGTGTCTCTTGAGAAAGGGAATTAGGAGTATGGGGCGGGGGCTGAAACGGGTCACAAAGTTCCCCCCTGGGCTCATGTCCTTCTGGTGTTTTCATGTGATGTTCGTCAGCCAGACGCGTCCCAGGTTTGCTGTTGGCATCAGCACTGCTCATTCTGGATGCAGGCTGTTCGACTGGAAGGTGAACTTGGCTGCAGGGAAAATATAAAGTGGGTGAGAAGCAAAGGGTTAATTATACACTTTGATGTGTCACAGAATATGTAACTTTGATCACTCAATCAATAATATTCCATTACAGTTACACCCCTGCTTCTTCCGGCTGTGCCCTCCTCTCCACTTTACTCCCAACTCTGCTGCAGCAAAAGCGATGCTGCAAAAACCCAAGTCAGATCCTGTCTGTTCTGCTCAAAACCCAGCAGCAGCCCCCACTTCACCAAGGGCAAAGCCCAAGTGTGGACAGCAGCCCACAAGGCTACCCATATCTGCCCCACCTTGGTGACCCCATCCTGTACCACGGTCCCCTTAAGTATGCCGGTCTCATCACACTGCCTTCTGTGAATTTACCAAGCACATTTCAACCTCAGGACCTTTGCACCTGCCATTATTATTTCCTTGAATGCTCTTTCCCCAGATACCTGCTTGGTTAAGTCCCTCACTTCTTACAGTTCACATGACACCTTCATAGAGGCACATTCCCTGACCTGCCTGTATAAAATGGCCACCATTACGTCCATTCCCAGCTCTCTTTACCCACCCCCACCAGCTTGGATTTTTCTCCCATTATCCTCTGATTTCATATTTCCTTACTTATTGTTTATCCACTGTATCTTCCCCTAGAAGAATGAGTTCCCCGACTCAGAAAATCCCAATTGTTATGGATGTTATAATAAGTGAGCTTGACTGGAATAGAATCGTAGAGGAGACAGGAAGTCATGAGACCCTTGGAACGTGCCTCCAGATGACACCAATAGGCTTATTTACAATTCATTGGTCACACTGCAGACAGTGTAATCCCCCCCTCCCCCCGTGATAAGGACTATGGGGCATCCTGGTACCAGCCACACCTATGAACAGGTGACCTTACCTGTCCAGCCGCAGCTGCCCTGCATCTAGCTGTGTGAGGAGGTCAGGTGGGTGGGGCTAAGCATGGCACCCAGCACATGGAGAGTGCAACAGCTGTCCGAAGGAATTCCGTGCAGCATTATCGACTGCCAGCCTCTGACCTCCACACAGCGAGGTGTTTGTTTGTTTGTTTGTTCTTTTGGTTTTAATTCATTATTTTTTAGAAGGGCAGGGAGAGAGGAAAAAAGGGAGAGAAACATCAATGTGGGGTTGCCTTTCACCTGCCTCCAGCTATGGACCTGGTTGGAGACCTGGCTTGCAACCTGGTTATGTGCCCTGGCTGGGAATCGAACCAGCGACCTTTGGGTTCACAGTCCGCCACCTATTCACTAAGCCACCAGCCAGGGACGGGAGGTGGTTTTTTTCTCTCCCTCTTCTCCAACGAGGCTTGTGGAGCCAGTCAGACCTGCCTGGTGACCCTAAACCAGTGCTAAAGCTCCGCATGCCTCAGTCCTCCCATCTGTGAAATGGGTCTAATAACTGACTTCACAAGGTTGTGTGGGGAAGGAAGCACTGTTTAATGATGACTTGTGGTGGTCTTAATGTTTCCCATTTCTTCCAGTTTCCTTCTAGGACACCTTCCCTACTTTTGGAAAAAGGATGAGGTTTGTGGCCCCGTGCTCCAAGATGTGTTTCTAGATTGGTGGGTCCTAACTTGTCATTTATTTCCTTTATTCCCACCTAGGTCCCCAGGGTCAACTCCTTGCCCCCCTACCCCTCAGGCCAGCAAACACACACCTGCTCCCTAGGTCACACCTGCCCTAGCAGGCCCTCTGCTGAGGAAGAGGCAGATCAGCCTGGTTCCACCCTTGTCAACCCCATGACCTTAGACCAGCCATCACAAGCTTTCTGATCTGCAGTTTCTCCATCTGTAACCTGGGTGTGGCCTGTGACTAGATAAGAGTCAGTTTGGGGTGGTGCTTGACACTTTTCAAAGCATTTTCAAAGACATGCTATTGCTTGATTCCTAGCATAACCTTTGGGGCAAAGGAGGGTAGCAACCCCATTTCATGGGCATGGAAACTGAGGCCCAGTAGGAGAAGCGACTCAGTAGTGAGTGAACCCCAGGGCAGAGCCTGGGCCCCAAGCCCACAGTGAGCCCCCTCCTGGGATAGGATGCCCTGTTTTTCCTGCTGCGCCTGGGATGATGACATTCGAATCTGGTAATTGACAATGTCCTTTGGGTCACTTTGGCTTCCAGGGCTAAGAAGTACGGGCCTGTCGTGCGGGTCAATGTCTTCCATAAAACCTCAGTCATCATCACGAGCCCCGAGTCGGTCAAGGTAGGAAACTGGCTTCCATGGAGATGAACCTCCCCTTCCCTGGGCTGGGTGCATGAAACGTGGTCCTGGGAACTGTGGGAGGGGTGTTCTGGAGTGGCATGCATTTAGGCTGGTTTCCTGAGGATCTAAGCACCCACCTTTGGGTGGGCACCCAGAGGTGGGGCTCTTTGTGGAACAGGGAGTGGGGGTGTTGCTGTGGGACCCACCTGGTGCACAGCATTCAGTTAGTTCCCCCTGCAGCCTCAATGCCATCACTGGTGGGGCAGGACTCTCTCTCAGGGCTGTGAGGCAAATTAAATATTGATCGATCAATTTAACCAATGAGAGGTCAAAGGAAACTTAAACAGTGTTTACTACGGGTCATGCGCTTTTCTATGTACTTCACAATTTGACCTTATAAAAGGAGTAACTTTCATTTATGCCCATTTTAGAGATGAGGAAACTGGTCTGTAACATGTGCAGGGTGGTGTCTGCTGTGTAGGTACTGATAACAGCCATCAGATTATGTGCTTTGGAGTTGGCAGAACTGGCCTCTGCCACCACCTGGCTGTAGGACCTGGACGAGTGCATCAGTTTCCTTATCTGTAGAATAGGACAATGCCTTTCTTACAGGGGTTGTGAGGATGGAATGGAAATATGTGGTTGGGTCCTCAAGTCCATGCCTGGTTTCAGCGACCACTCAATAAATGGTGCTGCTGTCATTGACAAAGCAGCACGCAATGGCATGGGGGTGGTTCTCTGCATGAGGGTGGCAGGGGCCCATGAAGAGGGACAAAAATACGACTTAGGGTTCAGATCAGGAGACAAGGTGAACAGTGAGGATGTCTCGCACAGGATGTTAAATATAACTTTGTTTTAAAAGGTTTCATTCCAAATACAGACACAGTTTAAGACTTTTTAATGCATGCTACCCAAAACCATAGACAAAAGCCTTCAGGATGCTCAGTGAGAAAAGATGTTGAAATTTGTCCGTGAATTACATTGATAAACAGTCAAGTGTCAAACCAGCCTTGCATTCCTGGCCATGATACAATTTGCTCATCTTCTCTTAAGAATTTTTGTTTCTATCTTTATTCTTTTCTTATAAGGCCTCCGTCTGGTACCAGTTAATAAAGTTAGGAAAATACCTCTTTCCTCAGTTTTCTGGAAGAGTTTATAGAGGAGTGGTGTTATTTCTTCCTTTAACGTTTGATGGAATTCACTGGTGAAGCCATTTGGGCTGGCTTTTTAATTTAGTTGTTGTTTGTTTGTTTTGTTTTAGAGGGAAACCATTCTTTGTTTTTTCTTAATTGCACATTTAATTTCTTTAATTGCTATATGGCCATCCAAATTCTCTCTCTCTCTCTCTCTCTCTTTCTCTCTCTCTCTCTCTCTCTCTCTTTTTTTTTTTTTTGAGTTTGGTGCCTTTCAATGAATTTGTCTATTTCTTCTAAATTGTTGAAACTATTGGTATAAAGTTGCCCACAATATTTATTTATTACCTTTTTAATGTCTACCAGATCTGTGTGACATCCCCTCTTTCCTTGCTGAAAGAAATAATGTGGGCTTTCTCTTTTCTTAACCAGCAAGAGGTTTATCAGTCTTATTCATCTTTTCAACCACAATCATGAGTTTGTCTATTTTTACTTTCAGTTCTATTAGTTTTGCTTCACACATTTTGAAGTTGTATTGTTAAGAGCATACACATTTGTTACGTTATTGTGATGAATTGATCACTTTATGTTTAGAAATGTCCCCATTTATCCTTGTTGTGATATTCTGTTTCCTAGAATATATCTTATCCAGTATTAATTCACTTCAGTTGTCTTATGCTTAGTGTTGCATGGTATATCTTTTTCTATTCTTTAACTTTTAACCTATCTGGATATTTATATTTGAAAGTAAGTTTCTTGTAGGTATCATATAGTTGGTGCTTGCTGTTTTATACAGTCTGACAATCTCTGCCTTTTAATTGGAATCTTAGGTCATTTACCTTTAATGTAATTATTGATATGGTTGGATTTAAATCTGCCATGATGTTGTGTTTTGTTCTATTTGTCCAATCTATTGTTTCTTTCCCTTTTCTCCTTTCCTAACTTCTTTAAATTGAGTATGTTTAAATATTTCATTTTCCCTTGGCTGGTAGCACAATGGATAAGATGCCAGCCTGCGAACCCAAAGGTCGCTGGTTCGATTCCCAGCCAGGGCACATAACCAGTTTGCAAGCCAGGTCTCCAGCCAGGTCCATAGCTGGAGGCAGGTGAAAGGCAACCACACGTTGATGTCTCTCTTCCTCTCTCCCTTCCCCTTTCTCTCTAAAAATAATAATAAACTCTTTAAAAATAAAATAAGGACAAATAAATAAATAAATATTTCATTTTATCTTCACCGTTGTACATATTATTAGATCTCTTTCTCTCTCCCTTCTATTGTTTGTCCTAGGGTTTATAGTGTAATCTTTAACTCAGATCAATCTAGCCTCACATAATATTATACCCCTTTATCTCTGTCTACTTTTAAGATTTTTCTTTATCACTGATTTCAGAAATTTCATTATGAATCTCCCTTGATGTGCAATTCTTTGTATCAGTTCCATGTAGGAGTCTTTGAACTTCTTGGACATGTGAGTTCCTTGAGCATATTTGTAGTACTTGTAATACATGTGTTAAAAGTTGTTGCCTGATAATTCCGTCCTCTCTCTGTGTCTGGGCCTGGTTGTAGGTCAGAATTTCCTGCTCCTTGGCACCTCTAGTGATTTTCTGCTGCATATTGGACGTTGTGAATTCTGTGTTGTTGAGTGCCTGATTTTGTTTTACTCTTTTCAAGGGTGTTGGATTTTATTCTGGCAAAGGGTAGAGATCCTTGCAGATCCGTTTGATCCTTTCCAGATTTGCTTTAAGGCTTTTGTAGGGTTGAGACAAAGTGGACATCCGCTGTGGAGCGGTTTCACCACCACTGTGGCGCGACCTTGCCAGGGCCTCTAATAAGACCTTGTGTCTGAGTGAGCGTTTACCCCGGCCTGTTGGCCTGAGTAAGTTCTGAGAATTGTTCAGCCTGTGGTTACTCAGCAATTCTCCTTTCTCGGAGGTTGTTTTTCACCCAGTTTCATGGAGTTTTACTCTGCACATGCTCAGGTTGGTCTTTACCCAAAGATGCAAGGGGTCCCTCTGCAGATTTCCGCATAGGAGGTCTCTCTGCACAGCTTCCGCCTCTCAGGGATACTGCCCTCCACGTTCTATCCTTTGCTGGCCTTGACTCTGCTCTCTGGCTCATAAATTTGGAAAGGCTGCTGCGCTATAGCTGACTTTCTTCTTTTAGCGTCTGTCCTGAAACTGGCTCTAGACAGAAAGCTGGAGTGATGGAGGGTAAACAGCTCACCCCTCCCCACCTTTTCTTTCTCTCAGGACTCACAGTCCTGCACTGTTGTCTGGTCTGGAAACAGGCACTTCATGCATTTCACCCGTGTCATCTGTGTTCCTAGAGTTGTGGGCACAAGCGTGCTATCTGCGGGGGTGACCAGAGATGGCAGCAAGGTGCTGAGGGTGCCCTTTGCACCCTGCATGTCCTAGAACCAGGCTCATGGGCCATCAAAGCGTCCCCTGTCCCAGGGAGAGCTGGCCGTGGGGACTCCTGGCTATGGGGGTACCTCTGCCTCCATGTGAGGTACCTCTGCCTCCAGCTTAGGATTGGCCTCAACCTCAGTGTGCTCGGGCACGTTTGAGGGGTGCTCAGGAGGACGGCCTTCACTGTCAGGTCCCTGCGCAGCACAGGAACCCTTTGGGAGTGGGGCAGTGACAGAGCTTGGCTTACAAACAAGTGTCTGGGTGGGAGTAGGGTCCCTGGGACAGGGATCATGATCCAAAGTCACCCATTTCCGGGGACTCCTTTCAGCTGAAAGTTTGACATTAGCTCCCCTGGGAACAAATACCGCAGGTCCCGGCAGCCCCTGGGTGGGAGTGCAGCAGCGATATCCCCTCCCACTTCCCAGCACCCACGGGATTCAGCTGGGTGGCCCCCAGCTGGGCCTCTCTGGCCCCTCCCCACTGCTCGCACCTGTGCATAATGCCCCAGGTAACCCTGGCTTCCCCACCTGGTCGTCTCTCCCCTCCCCCGCAGCCAATGTCCTGCTGTGTGCCAGACACCGTCCTCAGCTCTGTGGTGCAGGACAAATGTACTCTTCACGGAGACCCATTCCCCATCTTGTGAAGCCCAGAGGAAGATTAAGTTAGCTCAGGGCGAAGTGGGGATGTTAAGCCCAGATTCATGTTCAAGCCAGCTGACTCCATATACAGCCTCAGGAGTTGTTAGTTGTTCCTATCATACCATCCAGCTCTTGGTGAGGAAGTTGACCCTTCCTCCAGGAAGCCTTCCAAGACTTCCGTGGCTTAGTTGGCACCAACAGCCCTGAATCTGTGCTGAGTGTCTCTCCTGTATCCCAGAAACCCTCCCTCCAGGCTGGTCTGGTTTCAGGGCAGCCACATCCTTTCTTGCTGTTGCCACTTTGGAAGGTGGCAAGGTGTGGGGGTTAGAGAGAGGAGCCCCTCCCCGCACACATACACACCGTTCTACAGCTGTGTGGCCGCAGGACAATCTCTTTACCCCGCTATGCCCTGCCTTCCTCATCCCTGAACAGGACGCTACTGCTAGAAACCAGGACTTCTGGAGGGTTAGGTGGGGTCACACGCATGAAGTATTTACACCGTAGCTGGCACTCAGCTTGGGGTGATCATTTGGGGTTCATTTCACACGAATCAAAACTGCTGAGTCTTTTGCAGCCTCTCTCAGGTGCACAAGCTGATGTTGTTTTTTTTGGGCCTGTTTAGAAGTTCCTGATGTCAACCAAGTACAACAAGGACTCCAAGATGTACCATGCCATCCAGACTGTGTTTGGTGAGAGGTAAGGCCCGGGGCGGGTGGGGGGGGGACTGGGAGGTGCTCTGGCTGTGAGCCCAGGGCCCACGGGCTCCACAGCCTCAGCGTAGCATTAGGGCCCAAGGTCTTGGCTGCCAGGCCCACAGCAGGTGCCCCAGGCCCGTGGCCACTGCCATTGTCGTGATCACCTTCCTTCTCCTCTTTTCTCTCTGATGCCAGGCGGACATGCAGGGTTGCTGAGGTGGGGGTGCCCAATCACCCCCTTCCTTTTCTGTTTATTTTTTGCCACGGCTAAGGTCACATATCACGAAGCCCAGCATTTTCATCACGCTAGAGGCACAAGTCGGGAGCATTTAGAGCATCACTCGCAATGTGGCACAGCCACCGCCGGGTCCCAGAATGTTTCCATCACCCCAAAGGGTGACCCCGTTTCTCTCACCAAGCGCTTGTGTCCCGCAGGCTGTTCGGCCAGGGCTTGGTGTCCGAGTGTGACTACGAGCGCTGGCACAAGCAGCGGAGAGTCATGGACCTGGCCTTCAGCCGCAGGTGAGCACGCGGTGCGGGCTGCCCGGCGTGGGATGGCAGGTGTCCCCGTGAGGGGACCTCACCAGGCAGAAGGGACTGAAGGACAAGGCCATCTGGTGGGGCATGAGGCTGAGGGAAGTCCCTGGGTGGTTTGTGAATCTCCAGGCTTGAGAGGCGATGGCACCTAGAGGTGGGCAGGTCTCGGTCCCCTGGGAACACCCAGGGCTCAGGCCTCATCACTCCTTGTCAGTCTGGGCTTTTTTCCTTGTTTTATTTTAATTTTATTTTTCAAACAATTTTATTCATTATTTTTAGAGAGAAGGGTGGGGAGGGAGGAAGGAAGGGAGAGAGACATCCATGTATGGCTGCCTTTCACCTGCCTCCAGCTACGGACCTGGCTGGAGACCTGGCTTGCAGCCTGGTTATGTGCCCTGGCTGGGAATCGAACCAGCGACCTTTGGGTTTGCAGGCAGGCACCAGTCCACTGGGCCACACCAGCCAGGGCTCTTTTTTCCTTATTTATCATCGTTTTCACTTTGGGGTAATGATTTATTGTTAAGTAACTCATATTCAAGTACAATTCACATACCGCACAATTCACACATGTATAGGGTGCCATGTGGTGGTTTTTAGTTTATTCAAAACTTGTACAACCATCACCACTGTCAATTTTCGGTCATTTTCATCGCTCCGAAAAGCAGTCACTCCTCATTTCCAATCAGTGCCCATGGCTGCTGACAACCACTCATCTGTCTCTCTGGATTTTCATATTCTGGGCACTTCCTGTTCATGGAACCATGTATCGTGGGGTCTTTTGCGTCTAGCTTTTCTCACGGAGCATCATGGTTTTGAGGTTCACGCCTGTCACAGGGTGGATCAGAAATTCATTCCTTTCTATTGACAAACAACCCTCCACTGAACGGAAGTACCAGGCTCATTTACCATTCAGCAGCTGGTGGTTTTGAGCTATTTCCACTTTTTGCCTTTTGTGAATGAACAGCTGCTCTGAGCATTTGTGAGCAAGTGTGTGCGGACCTGTTTCCATTTTTCCTGGGTGTGTACCTGGGAGAAACACGGCCGGGTCATGTGGTAGGTCTAGGTTTAACATTTTGAGACAGCTAATCTTTTATTTTGACATAATTTCAAATTTGCAGAAGAGCTGCCAGGATGGCCCTGCCTCTCTTTTACCAGGTTCACTTACTGCTTTTGTGTAAACCACCATTTGTTTATCATTTCTTCTCTAAGTGTACATGTACATTTATCGCGCTCCCTGTAGGCACATGCCTTTATTCACAGTTAGCAAGTGCATGGTTTTTTCACCATGTAAAGGTAAGGTGGGGGCATTGTGGTTCCTTCCCGTGAACATTCCCGTGTGTGCGTCCTGAGTACACAAGGACATTCTCAGGACTGCAGTGCCATTATCAGAAGGAGGGCATTTAACTTCACTCCAATACTGTCATTCAATCCACAGCCTGTGTTCACACTTTGTCATTTGTGCCGTGACAGCTGTTTTTTCCTTATCTAGGATCCCGTCCCGGTTCTTGTGTTGCGTGTGTCTTTCACTGTCCTTCTAGAACAGTTCTTAGCTGTCCCTTGACTTTTTTTTTTTAAAGCTAAGGAACACAAGCTCCTCTTTATTTATTTACTTAATTATTTATCATTTTAAAAAAATATTTTATTTATTATTTCCAGAGAGAGAGGGAGGGAGAGAGGTAGAGAAGGAGAGAGACATCCATGTGTGGTTGCCTTTCACCGGCCTCCAGCTACGGACCTGGCTGGAGACCTGGCTGCAACCTGGTTATGTGCCCTGGCTGGGAATTGAACCAGCAACCTTTGGGTTCGCAGGCCGGCGCCTTATCCACTGAGCCACCAGCCGCGGCTCCCTTTGCTTTCGGGACCTCATGGTCACAGGCTGGTTCAGCTGAGTGTTCGTCACCTTGAGGTTGCTTGCTGTCTCCACACTCTTGCTCAGTTGAGGCTTTGTGGCGGGAAGGGGCAGGCGTGGTGCTGTGGCCTCCTCAGGGCATGATGCCAGGAGGCGCACGCTGTCTCGGCCACGCTGTCATTGTGGGAGATGTCACCTTTGCTCACAGGCAGCGTGCTCCGGGCCTCCGCACAGCGACGTCACTGTCAGTATGTCGTGGGTCTGTGGGCAGATGTCACCTTGCTGCCTGGGCTCTCTCTGCCCTCCCCCGACCCCGTCTCCCGCTCCAGTGCACCCGCTTCACTGCGGGGAGGACACTTGCTCAAGTTCAGGTCTGGCCACCTGCTCCCCTGTGCTGAAGCCCCAATGGCCCCCTCCCATTGGAAAGATGAAGGTCGGACCCCACCCATCTCCTTCTGGCCCCTGGGCCCCTCCCGCATTTGCATCTTTCTGAAACCACTGGCGCCTTCCTGGCATCTTTGCCCTGTTCCTGCCTCGCCCTCTGCCTTCGGTGCTCCCCAGAGAGTCCTATGCCTCCTCTGATACCCAGATAACGTGTCCCTCCTTTGGTAACCTGGCCCCCAACTTCAAGGCTGAGCCCCAGCTGCTGCCGCGCCACGGCGGGGGTCCTTCTGCACATCCTCACTAGGCCTCGGGTTCCAGAAGGCGAGAGAAGCCCCCACCCCTGCAACCTCACGCCCAGCACCGCACCAGGCCCGCCACCAGCCCCCAGGGATGCCCACGGGGGAAGGAGCACATGGATGAAGAGATGAATTGAAATGGCCTCGGTGCAGCTGGAGAGCTTCCAGGAGCGAGACTGGAAGGAACAGTCAAGAAAGAGGCATTGATTTCACAAGCACCGGTTGTGCCAGGAGCCAGGGTGACCGAGGCCGCGAAGGGGCCTGGTTCCTGCCCCAGGAAGCTGTGAGGTGATGGGAGGACAGACTCTAACCTGACAGCCACCGCAGGACACGGGCCTTAAGTCCAGGGGCGCTGTCCATGCGAGCCCTCCCCGGCACGTGGGATCTCGCCTTTGTCAGCATTTTACTTTTTATTAAGTGCTTTCATAGACATTTCATTTTCTTGATTACTGTGGTAACCTCCCTGTAATATTAAATGGATCATCTGTCATTTGGAGTTTCTGCACTGACCCGTACCCTTGCGTTCAGCATCTCGGGGCCCAGTGGCGGACAGCGGACCCAGGGAACCGTCAGGACAAGGGAAAGGGACAGCAGCCATCTGTGTGGAGGGGACTGGTGGAACCCCAAGGCTTAGTTTGAGTACGGAAACCCCAGCCTGAGGGCTGGGCCTCAAGGGGAGGCCAGAGAGGCTGGGAGGGGACCCCAACCTTCACTCTGCACTGGCCCCCACTCTGGAGAAGGGCCACGGGATGGCTGAAGCCTGGGGTGGCCCCGGGGGTCACTGATGCGTGTGCTGCCTCCCCAGCTCCTTGGTCAGCCTGATGGAAACGTTCAACGAGAAAGCAGAGCAGCTGGTGGAGATTCTGGAGGCTAAGGCAGACGGACAGACGCCAGTGTCCATGCAGGAAATGCTGACCTGCGCCGCCATGGACATCCTGGCCAAGGTGAGGGGTGGACTCGGGCCACGGGACTCAGGTTGGGGCCCTCTTCCCTCGCTCTTCCTTTCCTTGCTCTTCTCCTCTCCCTGGGCACCTCCTCGGGCCAGCGGCCCCTTCTCTGGGCTGAGAGCATCAGATCTCCTTGAGGATACAGAGCATCGCGAGCGGGATTGGGGCTACTGACTCATTCTCTAGAAATGGACACTGAGAGGTGCGGGGACTGGCCTGTGGCCGGACAGGGACAGAAGCAGGACTAGGTCTGAGGTCTGCCTGACTCCCACCCCAAAGCCCACCCCCCCTCCTGCCCCCCAGCAGGGGCCCAGATAACCCCAAACCCAGGAAGAGGCAGGTCAGGCCGGTAGAGCGAGGGACGGCGAGGGACGAGTCATTGTGTCCAACGGCTTGCTGGGAAGCTGTAGAACAGGGAGATGCCTCCTGTCCGGGAAGGAGCTGAGGTTTATTTAGTAGCTACTACATGCTGTTTAACCCTCACCGCATTCAACAGGGTTGGACCTGTCACGGGGCCTTGCAAGGAGCCAGTGGTGTGATGCAGCAGCTCTTAGCCAGGCCCAGGGTCTGCAGCTCAAGGGTGCTGAGCTCCGCCCTGGGTTTGGTGCTCCCGTCCCCAAGGTATGACCCGTCCTTCTCCCTCCGCAGGCAGCCTTTGGGATGGAGACCAGCATGCTGCTGGGGGCCCAGAAGCCCCTGTCCGGGAAGGTGAAACTGATACTGGAGGGAATCTCTGCATCACGCAACACCCTGGCGAAGGTACCGCCCCAGCACCCCCTGGGTGGTAGCCACCCTAGCCCGCGCAGTCCTCAGTCGCTGGAGCACCTGCCCCAGGGGCTCTCTTTCAGGATGAGTTCCGAGTTCCAGCATGTCTATCTGAAGGGACTTCTGACTCAGTTACGATTTGCAAACATTGCCTGATGTAGAAGAGCAGCATGAAGCTGGTTTAAGTAAACTCGGAGTTCATCCCTCTCAAGTGTAAAATGACCCTTGAAACAGACATCTAGATGGGTAGGGTGGCTCCACCATGTCAGATGTCCCCAGACTTTCTTTTGTCCCACCTGCGCCAGCACATCACCTCATTGTCACAAGAGGGCTGCTGCAGCTCCCGCTATCACCCCTCTTCCCCCAGTGGGCAGGCCTCTGACGTCACCTGAGTTCTTTGGCTACTGATTCCACCTCACTGCCCTCTGGCTGTGGTGTCTTCTTTCACTGCCTCCTTCCTTCAGGGTCCCCCTTATTTTCCGGGGCTTCTTGAATATTTTCAGGCATCTTTCCCATCATTTCTAGGAGCTTGGAGCCAGAAGGCTCAGCGGCTTCTTGACGAGAAGATCAGAAGGCTCTTGATCTCGTCTCCCTGGCTCCTTTATCTCTTTCTAGAATTTGCTCACATTCTTCCAACCTCCCTGCTTGCCAGTGCTGCCGTGGATTTATTGTCATTTCAAAGCTAGGGGGGAGAGGGGCGGGCGGCGTCCGGGCTCAGCGGACCATCCTGCACTGGACCTGCTTTCAGTTCATGCCGGGGAAGTGGAAGCAGCTGCGCGAGATCCGGGAGAGCGTGCGCTTCCTGCGCCAGGTCGGCAAGGACTGGGTCCAGCGGCGCAGGGAGGCCCTGAAGAGGGGCGAGGACGTCCCTGCCGACATCCTCACCCAGATTCTCAAAGGTGCGGGGGCCCCTGCGAGGGCGGGGTGTCTTCGCAAGCCATGGGGAAAGGAGCAGGAATAGGGGTGTCGTGGCGCCGCTGCCTGGCCCTGAGCTGCCCCTTGTCTTTCAGCGGAAGAGGGCGCCCAGGACGACGAGGTTCTGCTGGACAACTTTGTCACCTTCTTCATTGCTGGTTCGTAGTTTCATCCGTGACCAAGGGCTCAGAGCTGTGCAGAAATGATGGGAACAGTGGGTCCCTTACACCCTGACTCGAAGATTTTTCTGGCTGGCTGAGTTGAGTTACGTTGAGGAACTGGGGTCAGGGATGAGGGAGCAGAAGCCTCCCCCCTCTGCGTAGGGAGGCCCAGGAGGCCCTCTTGGTGGCCTCTGGCCTGGGGACTTGTGAAACTGTCATTTTGGGTTGGGTTCAGGGGAGCTTGGTCATGTGAATTCAAGTTTCCCCCTCACTCGATTTGTGGTCAAGCTGCTTCTTTTGTTGGTTCATCACCTATTCCTTGAGCATCTCTTTCCCCTAGAAAACTCCTCCTCACCCTACAGGGGCCCCTCAGGTGCTTCTTCCTCAGGGAAGCTCTCAGTGATTGCCCCGACTCATCAGGCCCCAGTTAGAAGCTCACCGTGGTGCCCAGAGCACCTCTGCCCACACATCTCACGGTGTCAGTTGTATGTTGGCTGGTGCGGCTCCATGAGGCCCACCTGCCCCGGTGGACGGCAGGCTTGGTGAGTGAGGGGCTATGTTGTTCTGCTCACCTGTGTATTCTCAGGGCCCAGCGCAGTAGGTACCTGTGCAGACCAGACGAAATGAACAGGTAAGTGAAGGGATACTAGGCTTGGGATGACAGAGGTGAACAAGGAGAACGAGTTCGCAGTCTGATGGCAGTGGTAGACAGCCGGACAGACATAGGCAGACAGACAGATGGGCTGAATTGGTTGGGAACCTTGCTGGGTTGGAGTTTCAGAGTTGGGCCCTGGAGCATCTGGACACAGGGCTTGGGGTGGCCTGTGAGGGCACCTGTGAGTCACAGATGGCAGCGAACAGCCAGGGCCAGGACGGCCTTCCAGCAGCTCTGCCCTCCCTGTCCAGCCGCTGCCCTGACTCTCCCCCTGCCCCCTTCCCCTGGGCGCGCCTGGGCCACCCTCCCACCCAGCTCCTACCTGCTGTGAGCTGTAGGCCCTTCGCTCCCCTCGAGCAGCCCCCACCCCCACCGAGGCCCCTTGGCAGGCAGTGGCTGCCCGTTGGTAGACCACCTGCCGCTTTAGAGGAAATTCCTGCTTTGCAGACGGTTCCTTCCCAGGCCAGGTGGGCACTTACACCGTCAACTTGGCCAGATCCTGCCAGAACTCAGAACTGGCCCTCCTGCAGTCACCTCTGCCCAGGCGGGGGAAGCCACCCAGGTCCCTGTGACTGCAGGTGTGCTGTCCCCAAACCTTAGGGCCTGGTGTCCACAGCTCAAGGAGAACGCGGCCTTGCGCTCAAAACCCTGCTTAAGTCCAGTGCCAGCCTTGTTCCTTCTGCTGTGTGACTTCAGAGACACACATTTGTTTCAGGCTCAGCTTCCTCTTCTGCAAAATGGGGACAGGCATCCCTCTGGGCCACTCAAGGATGGTTGGAGGAAAGGGCATTCAGAGTGTGGAAACCAGATGCATGGGCACAAATGCCACTTATTTGACCCCATTGGCTGGCATCAGCCTTCCTTTTACATCTGTACGTCCAGCTCAACCACAGGGGGCGGAAGTAAGGGCCTGACCGGCCCCCAGGGGTTTGGAGTCTCAGAAGCCAGGCTGAAGCCACCCTATATCCCACATGGTGCTGCCACTGTCCTCCTTTCCTACAGGTCATGAGACCTCTGCCAACCACTTGGCATTCACGGTGATGGAGCTGTCACGCCAGCCTGAGATCTTGGCGAGGTATGGGGCGCGGCTGAGGGTGGGAGGCTTCCCTTGATGTTGGTGTAGGGTTTGTCTGATGTCTTATTCCAGGAGGGCCACCTGCTGCCACCTCTTGTGGCTGAGCTCCCCACACTGTGCCCTGCTTCTCTGCACCCCAGGGCCTTTGTATGTTCTGTTCCCACTCTGGAAGCTCTTCCCCCTTCTTTTCTCCTAGACAGCAACATCAACTCCTCTTCTTCCCCCTCCTTCTTCCCCATCCTCTCCTACCTCTCAGGTCTCTCAAGTAGCCACTAAGTTTCCTCTCAGCTCATAATTGTATTTTCTCCTGGGACTGTTTGCTTCAAGTCTGTTTCAGTCTTAGAACTGGAACCTCCAAGAGGTCAGGGACCGTGCGTGGCTCCTTCCCTGCCCATGGTGCATTTGGTGCCTGGCCAGGGGCTGCCACAGAGGCCTGAGCAGGATTCCTTTCCATGTGCCAGGGGAGCGCTAGTCTTCAGCTGGCCAGAAGATGGGGGCCTGGGGAGGTGGTATTTCAGGTGGTGTGTAAGGGGCCATTGGTCTCCTTAAGTACAAACAGGTTCCCTCAGGCACAGTGGCCCAGATTGAGGCCTAGGTGACAGCCGTCTGAAAATGCCACCAGGCTTGGGGCAATGGTGGCGGGGGTTGGGGCCTATCATAGTGTCCTCACAGCATGAAAGAGTATAGTGAATGGCTCCTTAAGAATATGAAATAAAAACTTTGAAAAAGAGTAGAGAAGTTAAAATAATAATAATAATAATAATAATAATAATAAATTTGTCCAGGCTGGTCCCACCCACCCAGAGGCAGTTCATGGCTAACTTTTCACCCCACATTCTTGTAACCTCTTCCCAAATCCACTTTTTAAAAACATATCGTAAAACATATAGATAGAACACAAAATGCACCATTTTAACTCTTTCACCCGTTACAGCCCAGTGGTACCCAGTACAGCCACATTGTCGTGTACCTAACCCCACCATCTGTCCCCAGAACTTCTCCATCTTCCCAAACTGTCACCATTAAACACTCACTTCCGCCCCCTCCCAGCCCCCTGTGAGCACCGTGCTCCTGTCTGCCTCCCGTTTGGCTGCTCCAAGCACCTCAGGAAAGTGGAGCCAGGCACGGCCTGTCCTGTTGTGGTGGCCTGTTTCACTCCGGATAATGTCCTCACGGTTCATCCATGAGGTTCATCCATGAAGGCTTCCATGTCCTCCCTTCTCAAGACCGAGTCATTGGCCATGGGTGGATGGGACACGCGTTGCTTATCCCGCCGCGGGCACTCAGGTGGCCTCCACCACTTGGCTGCTGTGAACAACGATGCTCTAAACAGGAGTGTGCAAAGGCTGATTGGAGACCTGACCTGCTGTCCTTGTGGGCGGGTACCCACAGGGGGTTGGTGGGTCATAGGGTAACCCCGTGTTCAGTTTTGTTTTGTTTTTTAAGATTTTATTATTTTTAGAGAGAGGGGAAGGGAGAGAGGCAGAGAGGGAGAGAGAGATCCACGAATGGCTTCCTTTCACCTGCCTCCACCCACAGACCTGGCTGGAGACCTGGCTTGCAACCTGGTTATGTGCCCTGGCTGGGAATCGAACCAGCGACCTTTGGGTTTGTAGGCCAACACCCATCCACTGTGCCACCAGCCAGGGCACCGCGTTCAGTTTCTTGAGGAGCCGCCTTACCATTCTCACCTGTGCTGTTCACTTCCCACCAGCAGTGCCCAGGGTTCTGGTGGCTCTGCCCCTGCCGCACGCATGGCCTTGTCTTTGGTAACAGCCCCCCTGTGGGGTGAGGCGGACCCACGCCAGTACCGCCTGTGATTCCAGCAGTGCACGTCCCCAGGTTCATTCAACCAGCATCCCCACATTGCGCAGCCCACTGTTTTCAGCCATGGGCGGCTCTGGCCCAGGCTGAGACGAGTGTCTGGCGGCGAAGCCCTTGTTCTGGGGCACATTGATCTCCTACAGCCGATTCCCAGCAGCAGACAAAGAGCAAATGCTAAGGGCCCCGGGACTTCATCCCCACATGCCGGGGTGCCTTGGTTCCGACGTGGTGGTTCCTGGGTTTCTTCAACAATGGGGTGGGCTGTGTTCACAGGCTGGGGGTGCCCAGGTCCCTCCCACATGCTTTCTTCCATCCCCCCTTCTTGAAACCCTTGTGGGGACATCTGTCCTTGGGGGTGGACTTGTCTTTGACCCAACAGGCTGCAGGCCGAGGTGGATGAGGTCATCGGCTCTAAGAGGCACCTCGACTATGAGGACTTGGGGAGACTGCAGTACCTGTCCCAGGTGTGTGGGGGGCGGGGGGACAGACGCTTCTGGGCAAATGTGGGTGATTCATTGGCTCAGGCCTGCAGTCTCCCTAGCCCATTAAACAGGGGTTCTCTCACCTCACTGCTCAGGAGATTTAAATCTCCCCTGGGAGATTTTAAAAAAATTCCATCCCCACATTGTCCCTAGAACAATGACAGCAAAGTCACTGGGGGGGCCTGGTCAGGCAGCAGCATTCTGAAGGCTTCCCGGGTAATTCCAACACGCAGCTGGAGTAGGAAACCGGCATCAGTGAGGGGGGCTGCGTGTGCATCTCCCGACCCGCCTGGTTCTGCGGGCCCAGCCGCCCCACCCCTGGGAGACTGAGCAGGCAGGAGGGCTTGCCTGAGCTGTGGGGGGTCGCAGGTGGTGGGACCCCTGGCTCAGAGGGAGGCCTGGCTCCTGGTCTGGGCTTTGCAAAACCCCCTTTCTCCTTCCAGGCCTCAGTTTCTCCTGTCGTACAAGGGGTTGGACACAAAGGGGCCCAGGACCCGGGTGCCCAGTCAGCACCACACGAGGGGAAGAGATGGGGTCGGGGCATGTCCCGTGGGAAGTCCTGACCTCTCCTAATGCCGCCCCGTGTGGCTCCTGCAGGTCCTCAAAGAGTCGCTGAGGCTGTACCCGCCGGCCTGGGGCACCTTTCGTCTGCTGGAAGAGGAGACTTTGATTGACGGGGTCCGAGTCCCCGGCAACACCCCGCTCCTGGTGAGTGGGGGGCCGGCCCCCCGGGGTGGGGTGCCGACGCAGGCTGCGCTCCGGGGTCAGGGGAGTGTGTGGCCCGTTCTCATCCCTGGCTGCCCCGTGAGGTCGTTTTCTCCCCTCACGCTGCCCAGTGGGTGAGGCTGAGGCCCTGGGGGCAGAGAGGTTTTCAGTGGCCGGTTCTCTTGCTCTTCCCACATAAGAAATCTTGTCCTGTGGCCGGCACGGTCACTGACATTGTGGTCCGACGTTCTTACCCACCTGGAATTACTCTCGCGTGCGGTGTGAGGTAGGGATGGGCATGCGTCGGCCTGGGCCGGCACCGTGGAGCTCCACCGGCGGCGGTGAGGGGGCTTCCACTGCAGAAAGGCAGCGCCTCGGAGGGCTGGGTGGTCTCCTCGGAGCCCCGCCCCGCCGCTGGCAGATAGGTGGCCGCCTCCTCCCTGGGCCCTTACGTGGCCTCTCACGCACGTCTGTGTCCTCATCCCCATTCATATCCAGTCCTGTTGGATTAGGGCCACCCTGGTGACCTCGAACGAGCTCAGTTACCTCATTTAAGACCCTATCTGCAAAGGCAGTCACATGCAGCCCATTGTGGATGCATTTCTGTTTTCATTTTTACAAAGGGGAGCCCCTCCTGCGTGCCACCCCTTCTCAGCATGCGCCAAAGCTTCCCTTATGTGTTTTTCTAACACCCGTGCACGGGTACCACCAGCCTTAATGACCGACTGTTTAGAACAGCCTCCCCTCTGGCAGGACGGGGCCCTGTGGCTGACTCTCAGCCCAGGGGTGCAACCCCATGAGCCTCACACGGGCAGACCCGGGCCCCCATCGTATCCCTGCTTCCAGCTGGCCGGGTCACCTCAGGCGAGGTCCTGAATCTCTGAGCCTCGGTGCCATCCTTGCTTATAAGGTGGGGCCGGTGGTACCTGGGTCACAGGGTATTAGAGTCAACAGGATAATGGACATCACATGTCCGGCAAAAATCCCGGGCATGGAGCAGTGCCCTGTGCTGAGCTGAGACTCCCCGCCTTATGCTCCCACTTTCTGGAGTTCAGTGCCAGGGGCTTCTCGGCCCGCCGCTGCCTGGACTCTGGAGACAGCGAGCCAGGGGCTGAGTGACTTGGGGCGATCGTACCCAGCGCCCAAGTTACAGGGGGATGCGTGGCCCTGGGGGCGGGCTGCGGAGCATGAGCCCCAAGCAGGAGGTGAAAGGCCAGTGGGGGGCTGCAGTTCCCACCCCCCACGCAAGCCTGGTGTTGAAAAGAAACTTGGAATAGGAGCAAGCTTCTTCCCAGGATCCAGAGCACAGGTGGCCCACCACCTTGTGTTATCCAGCCCAGCCCCTGTGTCCACCGGCTCACTTGACTGTTACAGAGTGGTTACACTGACAGTCCTAAATGACATTGGTCCTTCAAAGGCAGCTGCGAGGCTGATGTGGCCCCCGGTGAAAATAGCTGGACACCCCTGATCTAGAGAAAGGTGCCCTCACAGCAGTCTGACTTGGAGTCTCAATTTGGCCCCTTGGCTTCAGGACAATCACAAACCTTTCAGAGCCTCCATCTCTACATCTGTAAAACAAGGATGATAGTGGCTCTCCCACAGGGCAGGGTCAAGCCTGGGACAACGTGGCGTGCCAGCTGGTGGTTGGTGGCACATCACTGTCCCCTTTCTTCCTCTCAGAGACTCTCCAGAGGCCAGTGGGGTTCCACAGGGGCCCGGTGGGTGGGTGGGGAGATGGAGCAGCAGAGGGATGGGTGGGTGGAGTAGAGCAGGGGTGGGGGCTTGGGGGATCCCTCTGCTCCAAGTCACCCCGTTGCCTGGCTGCAGCAGGTTGGGGTGGTGCGAGGGGACCCCTCCTAGGAGCTGGAGACAAACATAGCCTGTGCCTGGCAGTTCAGCACCTACGTGATGGGGCGGATGGACACGTACTTTGAGGACCCACTGACTTTCAACCCAGATCGCTTCAGCCCCAAAGCACCCAAGTAAGTATTGCTTCAAGCTGCCCACAGCGGGGCCTGGTGGGGGGGAGGGCGGTCCCAGTGGCCTCTGACCTGAGCTGCCCATGGCCCCTGAGGCCACGTAGCCTTTCAGATAGACAGTAGGGAGTTGTGAGCACCACCAAGCCCCCTTGGATGGGGGAGGAAAGCACAGCTCAGAGAAGTTAGGTAACTTGCCCAAAGGTGCACAGCCAGTACACAGCAGAGCTGGGGTTTGAGCCCAGCTCAGACGGGTTTTATAGTCCATGCTCGTAACCAGTCCCTCATACTGGGAAGCCCTGTGACTTGAGCAAGGGACTGCACCTCTTTTGGCCTTGACATTCCCATCTGAGCAATGGGAATGTGGATGGCCCCCTCTGGGGGCTGTCGAGTGGGGGAAGGTGCTGAAGCAGCAGTGGGGGCAGCTCGGGGGACAGACCCCTGAGTCCAGACCCAGACTGAGCAGAGCTGGACATGGGGCCACCTGAACGAGGAAGTGGCATGGGGCCTTGGGCGAGCTGCTTTGTCTCCCCGAGCCTCGGTTCTCCATCTGTAAGGCGGCAGGAATCACGGCTCCTTCCGGAAGGCTCCGGAGGAGGCTTTGTGAGAAAATGCTGAACCAGGGCTTGGCAGCAGCGGCTGCTGTTTTCAGCATATGCAAAACACAGCCTGACTGTCCCAGGGCGGCCACCTCCTGACACCATTTTCCTTGCAGGCCGAGGTTCACTTACTTCCCCTTCTCCCTGGGCCCGCGCTCCTGCATCGGGCAGCAGTTTGCTCAGGTAGGAGGCTGGGGCTGCAGGAGTCACTGTGGGGGGCGTCTTGTCCTGCTCAGGGCTGCCCTGGGCTGGGGCTGGGGACCCAGCGGCCACAGCGTTTTTGCTCACTGACGCACCCCCCCACACACACAGATGGAGGTGAAGGTGGTCATGGCCAAGCTGCTGCAGAGGCTGGAGTTCCGGCTGGTGCCCGGGCAGCGGTTTGGGCTGCAGGAACAGGCCACACTCAAGCCGCTGGACCCCGTGATCTGCACCTTGCGGCCCCGGGGCAGGGGCTGGCAGCCTGCACCCCCGCCCCCGCCCTGCTGAGGGCTCCTGGGCAGATTGGACTCCTTCGGGCAAGGGCTGCACCACCCTCTTCTGCAGCCCACTGCCATCCCCTGTGCCCCTGTCTTCTTCCTTTGGGGCACTCTCCATGCCGGCTCCCAGAGAGCCCTCTGCCAACCCCCTCCTGCTTCATGCCCTTCAGAGACCCCTGTCTGCTGCTAACTCTGCGGTCCTTCCTGGACCAGGTCCCCCTGACTCCCCCAGCTGCCACCCCAACATGCCATTGTCTCCCCTTACCTCTTTGCCCAGGCCAGTCCCTCTGCTGGACACCCTAACTCTTGCTCACTCCCTAAAGCCCTCTTCAGGTGTCACCTCCTCCAGGAAGCCCTCCCTGCTGCCCCCGGCTGGGCCAGGGGCCCCTCCTCTGTGCTCCCTTGGTCACCTGTGCTACCTCTAACACCACACTGACCACTGTATCATGAGTGTCCTTTGAAGTGACTGACCATCCTGCCTGGCCGTGAGTACCTCAGGCGCGGGGTCTGCGTGTGATCCGTCTCTGTGGCCCCCCCATGCTCTCAGAGGGCCTGGCACAGAGTTGATGCTCAATAAATGTGTTGACTGCATGAATGATTGGCCGGACCAGGCCAGGGTGCTCTGTCCTCAGTGTGCTCTGTCCTCAGTGTGCTCATCTGTGAGATGGGGGTGATGCTGAGGCTGGTCTCTCTAAGGGCCAACACAGCCCTGGAAGCTTCCTCGGGGGAGGCGGGCACACTGGCCCCTGGGGAGGACTAAGTTCAAGGCCATGCTCCTGGTTGAGACTGGGACTACCGGCCGGGTTCTGGGAGCTCGACTGGAGTGGGCTGGGGCCCCAGTCTCCGTCAGCACATGGGAGTGTGTCGTTGTAAAAGGCAACCAAATGCCCTGGCTCACCACCTGGGGTCTGTGCCCTGGCAAGGTGCCTCCTGCCCACTGCGGAGGGTCCCTTGCTGGGCATTGGCTCTTTGGTCTTCCCGTGGTCCTGCTTGGCAGCCCCGAGAGGTCTCCCCCTGCAGCAGGTGAGGACAGAGGCTTGGGGAGGAGGTGACATGCTCAGGGCAGGTGGGTGTGCTGCGCTGGGGTGGAGCGGGGCCCTGCCCAAGCTGCAATGGTTTCACCCGAGCCTCTGGGCAGACGGTCCGGCCTCTGGGATGCAGCCTGGGCGCTCAGCCGGCCCTTACTAAGCTTCTCCCACCTCTGTTTTCAAAGGACGGGCTTTTCAGTGAGCAGGCAGGTGGCTCTCAGGCCTGCCTGTATCCCCCCAATCACCTGAGCCAGCTGGGGCCGTCTCAGGGGTGGGGCCTGGAAACTTTTCACGTCCCCCAGGAGACCCCACGGCCAGGCAGAGTGGATGGGGTAAAGGCCAAGGCCCTACAGCCAAACGGGTCAAATCCTACCCCATCTGGCACAATGGCTGTAGCCTCAGTTTCCCCATCTGTAAGGGAGGACAATAACAGAACCCACGGGCTAGGGTGAGGGGGAGAGGTAAGAGCGTTCCACAGGGGTGGTGCTCAGCCCAGAGCTTGTCAGCGCTGCAGGCCCCGCAGTGCTGTCAGGATGGATGGCTGTCACCTCCCGGGAAATTGTTGGGGGTCAGGCGGCGCAGTTCCCAGGAGAGCCACACGATGGTGCTGCGCCGCAGAGCTCGGGTTCGGGCATCCCTGCGGGCCCTGGGGCGCGCTCCGCACCCACAGGGTCCTGGGAGGGGCCGAGGCTACGCAAGCTCAGCCTCCTGGCCGCGCGGTCAGGGCGAGAGGGTGCAGATCCCACCGGTGCAGGCGCGGGTGGTCTGGGGCACCACTGACAGCTGGGGTGGGGGTGGGGAGGCGGGCGTCACCGCCCCAGGTTCACGTCTGGGCCACGGAGGCGCCAAGGGTCAGGCGGCCGGTGCCGGTGGCAGGGGCCCCGTCCCGCGGGTGGGAGAGCAGCGATGCCTGGGTCTGGTGGTGGGGCCGCGGGAGGGCTGGGGGTGCTGTTGTAACACCTACAATACTCTTTGCAAAGTGTGGAAGCCACCTCCACCTCCCAGGCCTCTGGGCCCAGCGAGCCCGTGTGGGTGGCTTGTGGCCCCACACTCAGGAGCAAGGGCCTGGGAAGCTGTGGGTGAGAGGCTCTCTTCTTCCTCACCCTTCGCTCTGGGACAGGAAGCTGGCTCCAGGGTCGCCTGGTAGCCCTGCGGGCCCCCAGGGGCAGCCAGCGTGGGTGGGCAGAGGACCACAGCTGCCCACCTGGCAAGGTTCTGGATGGGGTCCAGCCCCTTCTAGTTGCCTTGGTCCAACGGGCATGGGGCCCTTTACACTGGCCCAGTCAGGTAGGTGCAGCCCAGTGAGCCCCACGAACATTGTGTGTGGGGGTGCGTGTGGGAGGGGGTCCTGGATGATGATGAGAAAGAGGACGGTCACCTGGAGGGGAACTCGAGGCAGAACGGGAAGGGGCTCAGGACAGTGGGTCTTCGGCATTTCATCCCCTCTGTGTGGCCACTTGCTTTCCTCTGGGCGAGGATCCTGTCCCCAGCAGGCCTCCCGATGAGTGTGTGACCCCAAGGACCAACTCAACACCCCTAAATCAACACATCTGCCCAGACCTCACCCCTGGGCTCCAGACAGCCTCCGGCATCTCCCTCCTTGCGATGTCCAAAAATAACCCAGCCCAGGGGCTGAGCAGGCACTGGGGGTATTTCTGGCTCTCGGGTCACTCCTCTGAGTCAGGGCTGGGGTGGGACGGACAGAGTGAGGGCCCCTTCTTGGCCTGGATCCGTCAGCCCCCTTCCGGGATACAGCCTCTCCTGCACGTCCTTCTCCCTCGAGGGAATCAGGGTCACCCTCCTAGTGTTGTCCGCCTTAGGCAGCCCCTGCTGGTGGTCAGGACCCCGTAGGAGGCAACCTGGGTCGCCAGGGGCAAGTCTGCCAGGCCCCAAGGGTGGGGCCAAAGGAGGCCCAAGTCCTCTGACTGCTCAGCTCCCAGGCAGGCCCAGGAGGATGGCCATGGCCTCCGGGCACTGAGGCCAGGCAGGGGCAGGGCACTGAAACCTTTCCTGGGGGAGCCAGGCTCCCAGGTCAGGTGTGGTGAGTTCTGGAGTCGGTGCTAGGAGGTCAGGGGCAAGGGCGAGTCTCCCATCCCCTCTCCCTCCCTCTCAGGCCCAGTTTCTCTGCTGGTTCAGCTTTTGGGACGGGAAGGAGGGACACGGACAGCAACTGTGGCAGAGCTCTTCCATCCCCTCTCACAGAAGGAGCCCTTGTCTGAGCCCTAGGGGTGGCCCCGGGCCCTGGTGAGGAAGGGTCTGTGAACTAGTCACAGGGACACTGATGCTGAGCGCCTGCCGTGTGGCGGCCCCAGGCCTGGCTGCGCTGTTGCCTGGGCCCCTTTCGGTGGACAAGGCCCAACAGGTGTGGCCTCCCCCCTGCTGGGGGTCCAGGGGTCCAAGGAGCCTGCCCACCAGCTCCATGTCTCCTGGGCCACCCCCTCCCCTCTCACACACAAGCTGACAGCAGCTCGTTGGCCCAGACTCAGGGGTGAGGGGGGTGCCCCAGGGAGCCCAGGAGCTGCCATGCCTTCTCACCCCAGGGGCCCCCGTGCAGCTGGACAGGCCCCGTGGGCCTCTCCGCTGGGGGCCTGGAGATGGGAGGTTCCCCAAGGCCGCCCAGGCAGCCATCAGCTTGGGTGTCCAGGCTGGATGGGACCTGGGTGCGGGAGACCAGATCCCAGAGCTGCGCCGGAGTGTGTGTGGGAGGCCATGTGTGTTTGTGGACTTCACACACGTGTGGGTCCCCGGGACCCCACCATGCTCGGACACCCCTTCCACCTTTGATCAGTCCGGGCCTAAACCCCCGTGTCCCTCCCTTTCCGCCCAGACTGGTGCTGGGTAGCTGGGCAGGAGTGTGGGTGGGGCGCTGAGCACACGGCGCCCAGGCCAGCAGTCCCTGCAGGTCCACGGTCATCCTCCCCTCATGGGACTGCAGCCTCCCCGAGACAATGGCCACTCAGGGCGGGGCGGTCCTCTGATGTTTAGCAAGTCTGGAGCAGCCGCACCCTCACCGCATCTCCTGTCCCTCTGTCTGCACTGGCCCTGGTCCTACCTGGGGTCCCGGCTCCCCTCAGGGCTGCCCATTGTCCCACCCACTGAGTCTTGAAGATGACATTGGGCATGCCAGGTCTGGGTGCCCACAGCAGGGAGGCCGATAGCTGGCCGCAGGATGAGCTGGCGGGGGCCAGGGGACACGTGCGTGGGGACCTGTCACACGTACATGCACACTCCCACATGTGCATACGTGCTCCCCTGTCCACGCATCCACACATGCACACAGGATAGGCACACACCCTCCCAGACACATAGGTGCACACTCACATACATGGTCACACACACATGCTCACTGGCACCGACTCAGACGTGCGCATGCACACATGTGCACACACAGTCACACACATGTTTGCACACCCACGCCGTGGGCCCATAGCTGCTTCGGTGACCTCAAGAGCGAAGGAATCGTGCTGTTTTCCCCCACACGTGTTCCCATGATAAAGAAAACAGGAAGGGACTTGGGGCTGCAGGCAGGAAGGGGAGCGGCCCGAGCACAGGAAGCGCTCCAGCCGGTGGACGCGGGGCTTGGGTGGGAGGCCGGGGCAGACAGACAGACGCCCTCTGAGGCTCCCGGGCCCTGCTGCTGCTCCTCGCCAAGCCCCCAGAGGCGTCAGCCCTGTCCTCCCCAGGACAGGGGAGGCTGGGCCAGCCATGTCCCAGTCCCCAGGGAGAGCTGCTGCAGATGCTGTCCAACCTGTGCCCACATGACACACACCCCTCTGAACTGGCCCTGCAGCCCCAGGTGGCGCTCTGTGGCCCCACCCATGCTGAGGAGCTCAGAGCAACACCCGGGACGGCCTGGGGCCCAGGGTGGGCTCCACAGCAGGTGCTGGGAAACGGAGAGACACGGAGGCCCAGGGACAGCCGCCTCCTGCCCATGGGCCGCCAGCAGGCCTGACTCCATCCTTGCCTGAACCCGCCACAGCTCCAGGGAGAGTGGAGGGCTCTGCGGGTGGGCCCTGGGGCGCCTCTTCTTGGTCCCGCCTACAGAGCATCATCTCAGCTAACCCCCGAAACCTGAAACCCGCAGGTGAGACTCCCCACTTTGCAGGGGGTTCGTCCTCCAATCCTCCTCTCCCACCCGCTCACCTGTCCGAGGGGTCCGCAAGCAGGCCAGGTGGTGAGGGGGAGGAGGGGCGTTTCTGGGGTGCGGTGGGTGGGGTTCTGGGTTCCAGAGACAGTTCCAGTCTGGCCTGGTCTTTCATTTTTTATCTCACTTAAAATAAAGATGTCGGTTAGGAGGGACCCAGGCTGACCCACGGTCCTGGTCTGCCCGGCATGTGCAGGGGACTTGCAGGGCCCAGCAGGGGACGGCTCAGGAGACCAGGACAAGCTGGTTGCCCTAGAGGGGACCTAGGGCCATTTAGTCTCACCCCACCTGCTGTGTCCTCACCGAGTAGCTGTCCATCCTGCTTGCATACCTCCAGTGACAGTGAGCTCAGTACCACACACAACAGCAAGAGCCAACCAAAAGGTGAACACAGCCAGGACCAGGCACTGAGCAGGGTGAGGTAAGGGTGAATGGAGTGTGGTGACCTGGGCCGGCCTCAGGAGCAGTCACACCGGGCTTCCCAGAGAAGGAGCTGTGGGGCCAGGAATTCCCAGCCAGGAGAACAGCACAGGCAAAGGCCAAGGGCCTGGACGCACCTCACAAGGACTGAACTCCTTAGCTGTTCACTGTGACAGCTGGTGTAACTCCGCACTGTCCCCCAGCCCTGTGTCCCGAAGGGACTTCCTTTGGAAACATGGTGGCCTGGTCCCCCTCCTGCCTCCCCTCCCCAGATCTCCGGGCAGGGCCCTCAATGTGGCCTTGGAATGCCCTTCCACCCCCTCGCACTCCTCCGAGACTCCAGGACCTGTCAGCACCAGCACCTGCCCCTCCTCCGCTCACACCCCTCAATGGCTCAATGGCCTTGGGTGGGTCGCTTAACCCCATCGGTGACCTGGAGACAGTGGTCCTGGCTGCCGTGGAGAGCTTGACCCGATCCGGCAGGGACATATACCCAGTGGGCAGTGTCACTCATTCTTTCCCTCTGGAGTCCATAACTGTCCCCCGCTGGCCCCGTGGAACCACCTCAGAGAGGCGGGGTGCAGGCATTCTGGGCTCCCCAGGGCTGGGGCTGAGGTTCAGGGGGTTGACCAAGCACACAGGGGTGCAGCGGTTTCTCAGGCACCATTCAGAGGCTGCCGGGAGAGGCCCGGGCAGGGGAGGGCAGTGCCCAGATTTATCCACCAATCGCGTGGACTCCTGGCACGTTCTTATCTGCCCAGCCCAGCTTGGGGGGGTGGCCGGCCAGCGGGGCGGGACGCTGCCTGGGGACGAGCCGCTGCAGCAGGCCAGCCGGCAGCCCCAAGCCCCACCAGGTGGGTGGCAGCAGGAGGGCTCCAAGCGTCCCTGTGGGTCGTGGCTGGCTGCCCACCCTTCTCCCGCACCATGTCGGACGGCGAGGGCCCCTCGGCCGGTGAGTGGCAGCACTATATTTACGCACTACAGGTCCGGTTGCAGAGTCAAGGCCACTGGTGGCTGACAGCACTGCCCCCAGCCCTAAGCTGCCAGCAGCTGCGGGGCTAGACCCCCTTCCTCCTCGCCTGACGCGGGCGAGCCTGCGCTCCTGGAGGGGAGAGCCTGACTTTCAAAGCCAAGTTCTGCACCCCAGCCCCGGCTACCCCGGGAGGCTGCAGGAGGGAGCTGAGGTGCTACCCCGCTCCCCGTCAACCGGGTGTCTAGAGACGACCCACAGGGCAGCTGTGGCCTAGGCTCCGGCTGGACACCAGGGTGGGCTCGGGGCCCATGGGCCCCTGCAGCCGCCGGCACATGTGTGAACCTGTAGCCGAAAAGCCTGAGACTGTGGGAAGTTCTGAGTCGCTGGTCCACCAGTGCAAGGCAGGTCCTCCTGGGGCCCCCAGCCCCCAGGGTACAGATGGCGACAGACACGGGCAGGTGGAGGGGTGGTCGGAGGCTGGGTCTGCCCGCATGCCCTGTGTCCTGCCCCTGGTGAGGACTCCCTGCCCGGGTCCCAGGCTGGCAGCCGCTGGCTCCTCGCAGTTGAAGACAGAGCTGTGACATGGACATGCCCCTGGATTGGCCTCAGGTGGGGCAGGGACAGGCGACAGTCTGATTTGGGGGTCATGCCGAGAACTCCTGAGTCAGGTTGCCAGGTTCAAACCCCAAATCTTTCATTTCCAACTTGGGTGACCTTGGCAGCAGGTGGCTGAGCTCTGAGCCTCAGTGTCCCCGAGGGGAAAGCAGACAGTGGTATTGAGCAGGTGGCCATGAGAAGAAAGTGGGGGGACATGTGAGAGCCCCTGCTGGTGCCCGGTGTGCGGTGAGTACTCAGAGGTGGCTGTGTGGAAGCGTCCCGTGGGGTCTGGCCAGGAACCTGGGGTATGGGGACCTGTGTGGCTGCTCTGGACCTCTGCTTGGCCAGGGATTCCTTATCTGTCAGGCATCGCTGGGGACAGCTGCGGGCAGGTTAAGCTGCCCAGGGGGTCCTGGGCTGCGTTGTGGTGTTAGTGCTGTGGCCCCCCGCCCCCCGAATGGTATCTGATGGACGGCTGAGTCAGATTTGGAACTGTGTGCGTTGGGGGCGGGGGACACCGATAAAACTGGCCTGACCTCACCCTCCTCCCAGGCGCCAGGGCTGCCGGCTGCCAGGAATTGTCCGGCGGGCTGTGAAGGCAGAGGAGGGGGGTGCGGGGGGCAGACAGGCCCTTTCTGGCCGGCGCTGTACACACCTGACACAACCGGGAATAGCTCCTTCCCTCGGCCCGGGGCTCGGCCCTGCGGAGAAGGGTATTTCAGGAAGGTCGGGACAATATTTAGCCCCACAGAGCCAGGGAATGAGCCCGGAGCATGTGTGTGTGTGTGTGCCTGTGTGTCCCAGAGGCTGGGAGGAGGCACGGCCTTCATTGCCCCTCTCTGCTTAGAAGGGGGTCACCTGGGTTGGGGGCCTGCGGGCCCTGTCCTGGCTCTGCCCGCCTTGACTGGGCAGGTCTCCCTGGGTGCCCACCTATAAGATGCCATGTGGTCTTTGGTCTCCGACGTGCCACGCTTTCCATTGAGCCTGGTTGGCAGAAGTGATGACAGCACCTGGGTGCGGGGTCCTTGTTTCTGGGGGGGTCTCCTGGAGTGAGCTGTCTGAAGGTCAGGTCTTCCTGGGGTTCCCACCCTCAGCAGTGATGGGGCTGGGGAGGCTGCTGTGAAATATTTGTACTTGTTCTTGGGAACCAATCTTGAGGCCTACGTCAATAGCTGCAAAATTCTCAGCTCTCCACCTGCTACCTGTGTGACCTTGGGCAGATTCTCAAGGGCACGGTACCTTTCCTCATCTGTGAATGGGGACAATTACAGATCCTCAAGTAAGGATTAAGTGTCTGAAAACATGTAATGCTCTTAAAATAATGCCAGACTTATTGTTAGCAGATGGAGCTGTTACTATTATTCAACTCACAAGTGAGCTTCCAGCCACTTCGCAAATGCAGAGACCAAATTATCTGCTGTGTCCTGTGTCCTGGCCATTTTGGACACATTGTTCAACCCCTCACGGGAGGGACATACACCCCACTGTGTAGCTAAGGAAACTAACTCTCAGCGAGGCAAACAGGCTACCCGTGGTCCCCCCACTGGTAACTGGGAGAGCTGGGATTTGAACCTGTTTGTGCAGAACGTAGATTAGGTGCCCCTTCTGGGGGTGCCCACCCTGCTCAGCTGAGGGGGGCTGGTGGTTTCATGGACCTGTCTGGCTCTCAGCTCTCCTCATTTCAGAGATGCTGGCTCCATGGTGCTTCCAATAATGTGGAGCCTGCCACAAAGATGGGGTACCTTGTTAAGGTGTCAGGAAACTCCCAGAGCAGGAGCTCCATGGCAAGCGGCTGGCTCCAGGATTTAGGGCCCCGGGACTGGGCCGGGGAGCCTGCAGGCTAAGGTTACTGGGTGTCAGCATCATATTTATAGCTGGAACTCAGCTGCACCCACAACTGCGGCACACCTGCCCAGCCAAGGTGCTGACCCGGCGTCGCCTGGATTCTAGGGCCTGGCGCGGGCCCTTAGCGAGGTGCAGTGAGCATGGGTCACTGTCCCCGAGGCTTGGCTTCCTCATGTGTGGGCCCTGCCAGCCCCTTGCTGGGCCGGGGCAGTGGCTGGGTGCTGGCACTGCCTGGGTAGAGGGTCCCAGAAGGTGCCAGCTCCAGGCAGCCTAGGGCTTGTCCTGCCTCTGCCCTAGCGACCCACCCCTTCTCTGGCAGCAGAACTGCACAGGAAGTGAATCCAGCCTCTCCGGGCTGTCAGGACCGTGTGTTGGGGAAGTCACACCAGTGTTACCATTCCATGCAGCCAGGACCAGGCCGCTGTATTCGTAGCAGGTCCCCTGGAGCCCAGGGTCCGGTGCCTGTTCTCCTACTCCCTGGCTCTGGGGCCCTGGGGACTTGCTTGGCCTCCCTGGGCCTCAGGGACAGCTCAGAGGGTGGATACCCCTAACCTGGGTACGTGCTCAGCCAGCACAGTGACCCTCTCTCCTCCTGGGTCCCCTCCCACCAGCCCAGCACCCTGGGTCCCAGTCACCCTGCTTGTCTAGCGGGAAGTGGCTGCCCTCGCTCTGAGCTCCTGGAGCTGCTCCAAGCCACTCAGCCGGGGAGGCCTGGCAGCCCTCTGGGGTCCCCCAAAGGCCCCCATACTTAGCTCTCCAGATGTCTCCCTCTGCCTGAACCCAAGGAGATTGTCCACGGGTGGGGGTGTGACACAGGGGTGGGCCACTCCTGGTCTCGGGCACGTCCTCCCGGCCTCCCAGAGCCCACCCCCCGACCCCATGCGGTGAGGGGGGGCATGCCAGGGAGGAGAGCAGCCCCCATCTCCCTCCTTGCCCTGCGTGGTTACTGGCCCCCCTCAGGGATGGGCCTGGGGTGACAGACTCTGCTACGGGATCAAAGCAAAACGTTGAATTTTGGGGGAGAGAGCATGTTCTCCCAGGAGGGGTGGCTCGGACCCTGGGCCTCGGCATCGTTCCTGGCTGTGGCGAGGGCTGTCCCTTCCCAGACAGGTAACAGGGTTCAGATTCACCTCTTGGGCAGAAGGGAGCCAGCGCAGACTCTGGCGCCAGGGAGGCCCCTGGGTGCTTCAGCGTGGGGGCCACGAGGCCTAGGAGCCGGCTGGTGAGGTGGTCACGAGGAGGGGAAGGACGGGGGTGATTTGGGAACTTTGGGGGGTGGGGAGGGCCCAATGCTGCAGCCCCAGCAGGAAGGCTACAGGGCTGACGGCTCCAAGTGCCGGGGCGCAGCCCGTACAACACACTGCGGTGGGTGGAGGAGGGTTGGCAGCCAGGAGGACCTGTCTCCCTCCTGGGACACGGGCAAGTCCTGCTCTCCGACCTTCAGTCACTTTGTCTGTTAGGTGAAGGTGACAACATGATCTTGGGGAGCATCATGGGGACCAGATGAGAGGACACCTTCTAACTTCCCATGAATAACAGGCCAGGGGCAGGTGGGGGTGGCAGCTGGTGGTCCCACAGAAACGGGCCTTCGAACTGTCACCACAGGTGTGCAGGGCACCTGGGAGATTGAGGACAAGGATTTAATCTGAGCAGCATCAAACGACCTTGCGCAAGAGGCTGGGGGTCATGAAGGGCAGACGTGGGGCCCTTGGTGTGGTGCTCCCCATGGGGGCCTCTCGGTTCCCAGGCATCATTGTCCACACTCCCGCCCCGTGGGATCCCCATGTGATGGAGGGGAAACTGAGGCCCAAGAGAAAACGAGAGTGGCTGGGACTCAGGCCTGTTCCCACAGGCCCAGCCCCTCCCACTGGCCCCTTCCTTAGTTCAGGCTATTCCACCTGCTTCTGCTCTGGGCCAACCTGTCATCTGGGCATGGTGGGGCCATGCCTCCCACAGGGACTCCTGCCCCAGGGACCCCGCACCCTTAGAGCGCCCCTGCCTCTGCTCTTGTTCGGAAACAGCTCAGCCAGTGCCACCCTGGACGCCCCTGCCCCGCCGCGAGACGTTGGGTGCCAAGAAACACGTTGGTGGGGCTCACTGCTGTGGGACCTGTGTGACAGGGACAAGCCTCTTCCCCTTCTGGCCTGAGGCAGGTCGTGTGTTTGCCTCTAGTCACTTAGAAGCCTACAGGCCAGCACAGGGCTGTGCACACATGTCCTGTGTTCCAACCCCAGGCAGGACTCAGGGACGCTGCTCTGTGTCAGCCCTTAGCACACCCAGCAGCAGATGACTCAGTCCCTGCAGTTGAGTCCTTTTCCCGGTGTCCAAAGTACCTGGGGTGTCTACACCTGCGACCAGAGTTGCAGGTTAGAAGCTGCAGGGAAGTGACCCGGCAAAGGGAAGTTACCCACCTCCGCTCTTTTCAAGTGTGGGGTCCATTGGAATTGAGTTGTCTTGACATAGTAAGACAGATTTCATGTTTTTATTTATTATATGTCGAAAGGGAAGCAGAGTGCCCTGGCAGGTGTGGATCAGTTGGTGGGGTGTGGGCCTGAAAATCAAAAGGTCACAGGTTCATCCCTGGTCAGGGCACCTGCAAGGGGCAGCTGATCCGTGCTCCTCTCTCCCATCCAAGTTCCTCTCCCTCTCTTCCCCTCCCTCTAGAATCCATAAAAGAAAACATTTCTGTTAATGGAACAAAGCTGTTAGCATTTGCAACCACTTTCCTGTTTTCCTTTTTCTTTTTCTTGAAACTATGCCATCAAAATAAAAACTGATCCTGGGGTGGGTCAAAGACACCCGTTGTGTCCTTAAGCGTAGGTTTCACATTTCAGTGTTTATCAAACAGCCCCTGTGTGTTTTCCGGACCATATCCCTCCGGGAGGGCTGAGCATGGGTGGAAAAACCCACCTCAGGGCTTCAAGCCACCAAGGACTTTCATGCTGTCTGGAGGACTCTCAGGGCAGGTCCTCTCCCGGTGGCTCAGCCATGTGTCCCCAGGCCTGAGGCAGAAGAGGGATGCAGAGAGGCCACCCTGACAATTAAATGTTCCCACCAGGAAGTGACCCATATTCCGCTACCAGCACTGCATTGGCTGAAGCAAGCCACCGGGCCGCCCCTGATGGCCCGTGGGTACCTAATGGCCCTCTGTGATCGGTAGTCCTACCTGCAGCCGCCCCGCCACTGGCTTCGCGTTCCAATTGACTTTCTCTTCTAAAGTAACCCATTTCAACTGTGCAATGTTCAGAGACTGTCCCGTGGGCTGTGGTCAGCTGGCATCTGAAATGTGGTTCGTGGCTCCTTCCCACACGCAAGTCACGGGGCACACTCTCTCCCCCAGACTGGACTCTGCGTGGAAAAACACGAAAACGTGGCTGCAGGTCCGCTTGGGTCACAACACCAACCAGGAGCGCGTAACCCAGGGAAGCAGTAGCTCTTAATGGCCCCAGAGCTCCATGATTTACCACTGGTGACGGCGCAGAAGAGGGCTCGGTGTGGGGCGTTCATGAGCCCATTTCGTCTATGTCATCGATATTAAAAAATGGGATGTGAATCGAGAAGGAAATGATTATAGAAAAGTATTTAAAAATGAACACTATGCAGCATCTGGGACTTGCCTCTCCAATGCCAGCACTGTTTATTGCCTTGACTGTATGAGCCCACAACACTCACTGCAAGAACGGGCTGTCCCAGTTGGCTTTTAAGAATACACAACCAGCCCTGGCTGGTGGCACAGTGGATAAGGTGCCGGCCTGCGAATCCAAGGGTCGCTGGTTCGATTCCCCAGCCAGGGCACATAACCAGGTTGCAAGCCAGGTCTCCAGCCAGGTCTGTGGCCGGAGGCATGTGAAAGACAACCATACATGGATGTCTCTCTCCCTCTCTGCCTCTCTCCCTTCCTCTATCTCTGGAAATAATAAAATCTTAAAAAAAAAAAAAAAATACATAACCACATGAATTTAAATAAAAATGGACAGCCTAGCAGAGGCCTGGGACAATGAATCCCACCTTGTTTCCTACAATGATGTCAAAATAATGTTGACATCATTCAAAATAATGCTTCAAAAATAATGTTGACAGAGACCAGCGGTTGTCCGCCTCCCCCCACCAGAGTCGGTGATGCCCACTGAATGGCTGGAACCAAAACCGGACTTTGGTTTGGGACGGGGGTCCACATGGGCCACCGGGCACCCCAGTGGGTCTGGGTCCCATGCGTCAGCCCAGAGGCCAAGTTGTTTAGAGAACTCAGCCAAGTTTAAACACATCTTCTAGGAATCCCTCCTCATTTATTTCAGGTGGAAAAACATGTCAAAACACTGGTTCAGTGGCCGACAACATCCAGGCCGAGCGGATGTGCTGATTTGGGGGTGATTACCGAGCACCTACTGTGCGCGCGGTGTCCTGTGGAGCGCTGGGGCCTGAGGGGAGAGCTGGGCACTTGCCGCTCTTTCCTGCTTTCCGGGGTTAACAGAGGTGATGGGAGCGGCAAACAAGAAGGTATACAGGCGGCGCTAAATCAATGCAGGCTTTGCTTCCCCTAGAAGGAGCGTGCTAGCTTTTGTGGGAAGGTATGTCCTCACCTCTCTGGGGTGTACACCTCAAGTGGCATTGCGGTGTCACATGGTGGCCCCGTGTTTTCAGGTGGCTGGGCACCAGCCGGCGTTCCCACATCAGGGAGTGAAGCTTCCGGCTCCTCCTGTCCTTGCCAACAACACCTGTCGTTCTCCTCCTGATTCCATGCATCCCGGCGGGTGTGCATCGCCTGTGGCTACGGTTTCCATTTCCCTCTCTTGGCTCTGGGATTTAAGCCTCAGTTTCCTTATCTGTAAAGTGGGGACAAAGATATTCTGGGGCCCTGGCACAGGGTGGCCACCCAGCACACGATTGCTGCTTAACATTGCAGGCTGGGCTGAGAGTCCCTCCTCTGAAGGCTGGTGGGAGGGAGGGATGTGGAGGAGGCTGGAAACCAGGGCATTTCTGCAAGCTCCAAACCCATTTAGAAAGGGGCTCTCTCACCAGAGAAGGTGCTGGCCGACCCTGGCCCGCACATGGCGATGTCTTCCCAGCTCTAACGCGTGGGTGGGCAGATGAGGTGGGTGTTCAGATCCCGTGCCTGCCATTCGGGTTCCTGGTGAGGAGGCCCCTTTGGATTTTTCTTTTCTTGAGTTGTGTGGCCTCCTCCCCTAGCTGCTCCCGAGGGGGCTGACCTTCCCTTCCTGGGCTGGCGTGCTTTCACCATCCCGAGAGCCTGGAAACAGGCCAGGAGCATCCTCCCGTGACGCCGGGTGGGGCCGGCAAGGCAGGTGCTGACGGTCAGGCTGATTGCGCAGCCACAGCCTGACACCTGAGCCGGAGGGAACCCAGCTGCCCATCACAGCTGGGAAACTGGCCCACCTGCAGCAGCACGTTCTCCGGAGGGTGCGCCCCTCTTGTCTGGAGCCCAGAGGGGGCAACAGTAGAGGCTGCCCTGGATGTGCTCTGAGTCCGTCACCCAGGAAAGGCAGGTCCTATCCGAGGGGGGCTCCTGGCTCGGACTGAGCATGGGTGCTGGAGCAGCCAGCAGTACCAGGTTCTTCGTCACCCGGCCCCTGCTTCCCTAGCCCCTCGAAAAGCAGGTGAGAAGCAGGGCGAAGTGTGGCTGGGCCTGAGACCGACTGGCCTTGGCCTTGGAGCTCTGCCACCTGGTGCTGTGCGATCTTTTCAAGTCGTACAACCTCCCTGGGCCTTTGCTGTGGCCTCTCGTGCAGAGGGAGGCTGATGCTACCTGATAGGATGGCCGCCAAGCGGAAGGGAAAAAGCACAACAGGACCCCCCAAGTAGCCTGACCCCGAGGAAGCTCCCGGTGTGTCCGTCCACAAGGGTGGTGCTAGCTCCCTACCCGCGCCCCAGACTAGCCTGCCGACCCGCAGCCCATGCCCTGGCTCAGGTAGCAGCCGGGCTGTCAGGCAGAACACCGGGACTGCAGATCAACACATACATGTTCAGTGTAAGTGTAACCCAAAGGCTACCCCTTATGAACAGCTGAAGGGTCCCCCACCCCAGGAACACCTTTGGTGATGCTGACACTACCCCGGTACCTCCCTCCCTGAGCTGGGGAGGGTGGGGATTGGGGACCCGAGGTTCAAGACGACAGAAAGCATCCTGGTCCTGCTGGTACAAGAGGCTGGTGGTGGAGGTGCAGACCTGCGGGGGGACCATTTCCCAAGGAACGGGCACCTGAGTGAGGGGTTGGCCACTCTGGACCTGAACGCCTGTGGCTGGTGAATAGCAGGTTTCCAAATGCAAAGGTCACTGTTTTCCCCTTGGTCTCCTGCCCTCTTAGGGAAGTGGTTTATGGCCCTAAGAAAATAGGGTCGGGAGGAGGGGATGTACACGGGGGGCCTGACTCCTGGAAGAATCAGTTGCTGGCTTTAATTATATATTTTTGAAGATTTATTTATTTCATTCTTTTCAGAGAGAGGGGAAGGAGAAAGAGAGGGAGAGAGAGAAACATCCATGTGTGGTTGCCTCTCACATGCCCCCAGCTGGGGACCTGGCCTGCAACCCAGGCACCTGCCCTGACTGGGAATCGAACTGGTGACCCTTGGTTCTCAGGCCAGCGCTCAACCCACTGAGCTGCACCAGCCAGGGCAGCTGCTGCCTTTTAAAAATATACATTTAAAAACCATACACATATTTTTTTAAAGAACAGGTTTGGTTTGTTTTAAATAACAAAGCCTGAAAAAGGAAAGGAGCCCTCACTGGACAATAGGAGAACTGCTCCTGGAAGCTGAAGGCAGGCTGTGCTGCGGAAGAAACGGGCTTTGGGGGGAGTTGGCCCTGGTGAGGGGGTCCTCGCCAGGGCCACCTCCCCGCCACGCACGGACGGGACTGGCCTGGTGGCCGTGACAGGCAGCAGGGAAGGAGGTGCTGTGGGCCCTCTGTCTGGCACTCGTGAGCCCTGCCTGGGTGGTCTTACCCCGCCGGCCACCCTAGGATCCCACCCAGCACTGCCAGCACCTCACGCCCAAACCCCAAGGGCGACCAGGCCATGCAACTCGGCACATCCCATGTGTTTTCCCCTTTTGGTCCCTCTTCCTGGAACATTGCATCACTCCCAGCAAACCCTCCTTCCCTCCCACCCTCTCCTTCCCAGCCGGGAGGGGGCCTCTTCCACGGGCCTCCCTGTTTCATGGGTCCCCTCACCACACGGTGACGGTCTTGAGGGCAGTGTCCATGTCTGGGTCGTTTCTGTGCCCGGCACCCAGCGCACACTGGGTTCTCCACAAACTGTCTTGTTATTTCTCCGCCGCTGCTGTCTGCGTTTCTGGCGCGGCCCTTATGGAGCACTTAGGGTTGAGAGCCAGCTGCAGGGCCCTGGCGCCGCTTCTCTTTCCCGGACCCGGCAGCTGGGCACCGCGGTCACTCCCGTTTTATGGACAAGGGAACAGTGGCTCAGAGGGTGTGGACCACCACCCGGCTAGTCCAGGGAGGCGTGAGGGGTCAACAACCGAGGTTCTCCGTTAAATTCCCCCCACCCTGCTCCATGTCCCCAATCTGCCCTGCCCCCGCCCTGTGTCACTGGGACTCATGAGTGACTCCTTGTCTCCCCTCCCCGTGCCTCAGTTTCCTAATGTGTGAAGTGGGGGTTCCTGCTGTTGTTGGTCTCTGAAGCGCCTTACCGCTGGGGGTCGGGGCACAAGCCGTGGCCACGCCCTGGAGTGCCTGTCAAATACCAGAAGGTGTTCATCGGTCCAGCACTAGGCCCCATCCTTCACAGCGCCTTCATCCTGTGGCTGTCGGAGTCATCGGCAGTTTGGTGGGGTCTGCCAGGGTGGGCGGGCGCGTCACCCAGCCTGGAATGCTTCTGCCCTTCTCCCCGCTTTCCCCTGCACAAGCACCCAATGGCTCCAGGAGACGAGGGACCAAGGGAACCTTTAGAGCCCAGGGGTCTCCGTTGGGCCTCTGAATAGGGTTGCAACTTAGCTCCCGGACCCTCCTGTTGTCTGGCCCCGGGTGCTGGGGGGTAGTTGTGGTGGGCTGCGGAGCGACCTCTGGGGCTCCCTTTGGTGACCTCCCATTTTTGTCTTCTGCTTTTGCTTTCCACTTGGCTGACTCTAAACTTAGAGGCAGAGGTGAGGATTCACACACGCATCCACTTCTGCCAAGTCCTGCTTTGAGGACGGAGAGTTAGCACGGGACCCAGAGCACTGACCAAGCTGCCCACCAGCCGGGGGGCTGAGTGGGCCTCCGTGTCCCCCCCCCAGCAAACAGGGCACTGGTGTGCGGACGCCAGGAACTGAGGTGCATGGGAGCCCGTGCCACCCGGCCCCCGGGGCCCCTCAGACAGCAGGCACCAGCCCCAGAGCCGATGCCGTGCTGCCCGAGGGGACAGGTGGCCGGGAGGAAAAGTTGTAAATCTAACCGGCAGTAATCCCGCTAATGGTTTATCTCCCTTTCATGAGAAGGAGGTCCAGCTCCTGCCTGCCTGGGGCCAGGAACAACGGGCTTTTGTGTGCTTTCGGGAAATCAAGATGCAACTCAGAAGGACGAGTCAGGTGTTGGCGCCTTATCTTTCCTGGCAAAGCTGGGGCCTCTGGGCAAGGTCCCCGCTGGCATCTGAAGGCAGGCATGAATAATAGAAGGGCTGGTACTGGGCTGTGCTGGGAGCCAAGGGGAGGAACCGCAAGCGACAGGCCTCCTCAGATGGCGTGGGGTCCTGGAGGCCCAGAGGAGCTTGGGCTGAGCTGGTGACTCTGAGAGGCAAGGCATCTGCTGCAGCATCACTGTAAAGGCCCTGGCTTTACATTCAGGTCTCAAAAGCTGTGTGTCCTTGGGAAAGACACCTAACCTCTCTGGGCTCTCGCCTATAACATCTCTCCTTACCTCTTGTGACAGTTTCAGGGCTCTGATCTCTGGCGATCTGGGGCTGGTCCAGCCTCTTCCCCATCCTGGACCACTTCCTTTCCTGGGAAACAGAGGTCTCTCCTCACACTGCCCCGAAGCTTCCAGGACCCCAACTCTATTTGACACTGCTGCTGATGGGTGGCTCCATTGCTGACCCTCCTCTGGGTGGGGATGGGGAAACGGAGAGGGGTGTCTGGTGGCCAACGAGGGTCCTGTAGGAGGAGGTGTGGCCTGAGGAGGGCACAGGGCAGGAGGGGATGAGGCCAGGAAGCAGGGGTGGGGCGCTGGGGAGCAGGGCCCAGGTGGGACCCACACTGATAAATCAGAAGAGTAACCATGTGGCAGCCCTGCCCCTGCCTAGCTGATGTGGGGATGGAGGAGGTGGAGGGCTAGCCATCAAGGCCGCTCTGTTCTGCTCGCTGGTGAACCAGGACCCGATGGCCCGGCAGCTGACGGAGGCCTCTGGGGGAGCGTGGCCGTGGCCAGCAGCCTGGACCCGCCACTTTCTTGGTTTCCTGGTGGGCCTGCTCCCCTGACAACCTGAACTTTAGACACTCGGGTGGGGGGCTGTGAGTGACAGGAAGTTCTTACCCTGTCATTAAGCAGTGCCACTGGTGTCATCGGCCTTAAGTTTTAGTGCCCCAAACCCAAGGCCAGTGGTTCTCAGACACTGATGTGCATGCCCGTCACTGGCGGGAGGGGTCCCCTGAAATGACAGGCCTGTGTCCCACGCAGGCCTGTGGAGTCTGCATCTTTGGGCTTCTCACGTGGTGCACGTGGGAACCACCCTCTGGCACGTTCACGAGACCCTCCATGTCCCAATCACGTCCTCAAGTCCCCACCACACAGTCCCCACACAGGCCTGCACCCCACAAGGGCGCATGCATACGCCCCATCTGTATGGAATCACACCCGTGCTCCCTGGGACAAATGGACTCTGGCGCCCACAAGGACATGCAGAACGACCTAGACACGTGTCCACATGGACCAAATCACCGTGTGCTGGGCCCTGTGCCTTCTGCTCAAGAACAATCAGAAATTTCGGGATGGTGGCAGCAGAGCATTGAGTCTGGGGCCCCACGGGACAGCACAGGTCACCATCAACAAAGCCAGCCCTGCCAACACTGAGGTCACACACCCTGGGGCCCTCACGGACGGACGAAGCTGCCACAACATTTGTGCACACACGACTTTTTATTGGGACAAGGCAGCAAGCAGACTGGTTACCGTTTACTATGTCCCGTGTGAATTGCTCATGGGCAAGAAATACCAGATGGAGCATGACATGAATCACTGTCTTGGGTTTCGTGAGTAACATTTTAACTGGGTTCTGACTAGTTTGGGAAAACTCTGTGGCTGCCCAACCCCCACCCAGATCCAAAATAAACCAGCACTGATGTAATGCCCCGGAGATCACCACAAGGTGCTTTGTGGACAGATGTTTCTACCAGACAAATCCTGATGAGAGGAGCCCTCTTTCTTCTTAGAGCTGAGAGCAGGGGTGCTCACATTCACTGAGCACCTACTATGTGCCTGCCCTATGGGCCAGCTACGCACCACTGTGAGCGCCGGGCATGGTGCCTGGCCCACGGTGGGTGCCTGGCCGGTGGTAACTTATTGCTGCATTTCATCAGAACAAGGCCCCTGAGGGTGAGAGGCCCCCTGTCTTTGGACCACTAAGGAAGAGGAAATATTGCCATTCATTGGTGCTTAATGAGGAAAGTGTGTCATAGAGGCAACAGAAGGAGGCAAATGCCTCCCCAGTGGACAGATGGGAAGACTGAGGCCCGGAAAGAATAAAAACTGGCCGGAGTGGCATTTTGGCTCTTGCTAGAGGCCTGGGAAGACTGATTACTGAGTTCCACCCATCATGGATGCAGGGTTGCTTTGGGGATAGGACACATGCCTCAGTTTCCCTGGGAAGCTGCTGGTGTGCCTCACCCTGTGCAGCCCGGGGGGAAGGGGGTCCCCAGGGGGAAGGCTTCATTCTCTGCGTCTCCCCACATCTGACCCAAGGCAGGCCAGTTGGGGGCATTTTCCTCAAGGCAAGAGATCTAGTAATTTTGAGGGCTGGAGGCCTGCCCTGAACCCAGGCTCTCCCCTCCGGCCATAATTCATTATGCAAGGATTCTTCACAGACAACAACTGGCCTTGGAAGGCAATGAGCTCATGCATATGCATCAGCTCATCCTCATAAATCATGCATGGGCCAGCAGGGCTTCCCGGGGAGGCCAGCCGGGCTGGAGTGGCTCTCCCGACAGAAGGCTTGCTCCCAAGGGCTGCGAACACGGAGCGCCACTCCAGCTCTCTTCAGAGGTGGGACTCGGGCTCTGGAAGAACCCAGGGTCCGCTTGGCTGTTGCTCCTCTGAGGGTGATGCTGGGGGTGCCCGAGAGTCAGGCACCCGCTGGTGGCTTGCTGCAGGCCCGGCGGCCTCACAGCCAACGTGGCAGGTACATGTGTTTGATTCAAAGAGCTTGTGTCCCTTCGAACTGGAGTTCGCTCAGGTCCCCAGAGTGCTAGCATCACCCAGCTGGGGGCGAGCCACGGGGGTGCCCAGCTTCCAGAAGGAGAGCAAGGGGGCGTTCTGCTCCCCCCACGGCAGCTCTCTGGGGCCAGCCTGGTCGCCCTGCCTGTCCCAGAGCAGGGCACCTGCTGTCAGGCTTGGGGTGTCCCTGGGGCCTCCCTCCTCCTGCCCGGCTGCTGCCACGCCGTCCACCTTCCTGATCTCACCAACCTTTGGTTCTCTAGTGGTTCAGCCACTCCCCGAGGCCGCACCTCAGCCACCCTGGAGCGCAGCCTGGACTGGATGGTCCCACTTCTTTGTGTCTGTCCTGTGACGGTCAGTGCCTCTCCGCCTATCAACAGCCACCATGTGTGGGCAGGTCATCCTCCCTGCAGCCTGGGCTGGAGGCTGTGCCTGTCTCACAGCAGGGGCCTCAGAAGGTTGCAGGTTCAAATCCTGGTCAGGGCACATACCTGGGTTGCAGGTTTGGTCCCCATCGCCCCATACACACTTCCAAATGTGTGTAAGAAATAAAACTGCTGCAGAAAATTCATCATGTGGAGGAAAGGACAATGCAATCAGCAGTGTCCCTTCATTGGAAGCCCACTGCCACCGGCCACGTGGGCTTCCTGCCTCTCCGTGCCTGCCTCTGAGCACGATCAAGCCATCCAGAGAGGGCCAGGTCCCGTTTGTCCCCCTGACCGTGTCACGAGTGGTCCCCACATTGCTGTGTTGTTTCCATGATCACAGCTTTTCCCAACTGCCTAGCGTCACGCGTGGACCTGTCCCTTACCTTGGGCATTGCTGTGTGTAGGGCTTCTTACATCGATGCTCAAGGGAATGACTCTCAGCCATCCATCAACTGTCCCGTTGTTCCCAATTCTGCAAGGGCTCACCCCACTCACAGGCTGACTGCTGCTGCTATGAATCCTGGTCTCATCCAGTCGGCACTGCTCCTGGGCTGGCATCGCCTGCTGCATCGTGGGCTGAGCACATACTACCTTGCTGGACACTTGCGTGCAGCCAGGGCAGAGCTGGGATTCACATGCATGTCAGTCTCACCCGAGTGTGGTTCTCTCTCCACTGCCCGAGGGCCACAGAGCCAAGGCCTGGCCCTGGGGGAGCTGCACAGGAAGGGAGAGAGGAGGAGGAAGGGGAACTCGCAGGTAGAAGCCAGAAGCCCTCGTGACCCCAATGTCAGCCGAGGCTTGGGAAGCGCGTTGTCTGTCGGAAGAGCTTTGCCTACGTTAACTCACTCAACCCTCACCACACTCTGGCGGGCACCGAGACTGCTCCCCATTTCCGATGACGGGACCGGGGCTCAGAGAGGCTGAGTAACCTGGGCAGAGTCACAGCGCTTTCAGGGCAGAACCCGAATCCGAACTCGGGCCGTCTGCCTCCGGAGCACGTAACTAAAACCGCCTTGCCCCTGGCCGCTCCGTGGGTGCCAGCTTCAGCCGGCTCCATCCCTTGCTGTCGTTGGCACAGGGCCTTCCCTGAGAGGTGCTTCGTCTGTGTGTGTCGAAGGCAGGACCGACGGCCCAGCACCCTGCCCTTGGACAACACTGAAGAAGGCAGGCGGGCAGAGCTGGAGGTGGGGTGGCGGTTGCCAGACAGACCAGCATTGTCACCGATGGATTTGGGTCGCAAGGCACTGCGTCCTGCTCCCCAGGGCTGTAGCCCAGCGGAGCACATGAACTTGTAGACAGATGAGGGGTCATGAGGGGTTCAAGGCAGGCTTCCTGGAGGGTGTGCAGCAGAGGAGGCTGACCCAGTCAGGAAGGAGAGAGGCTACCACGGGCATCGCGGTCCAGGTACAGGTGAAGATGCAGGGTGACTCTACATGGCCACAGAACCTTGCCCGCTCGGTGGGCCACATACTGAACTGCCTCGATAGACCTCTGGCTTGGCCAGCAGTGAGTCCAAGTCCATGTTCAGGGTCCCCCAAACCCCTGCCTTCCCCAGTCCTCAAGTTGTTTCATTGGGATAAAATACACATAACGGGAAATTCCTTATTAACCATCTTCCAGGGCATACACAGGTCAGCGGCACTAAGTCTATTCTCATTGCTGGGTGACGTCACCATCCATCTGCAGAACCGTTTTAACCTTGTCCACCAGAAACTGTCCCCAATAAACACTAACACCCCAGCCCCTCAACTCAGCCCCCCATTCTGCCTCTGCCTCTGAGTCTGACTACTCCAGGGGCCTCCTATGAGAAGACTCAGACCATATTTGCCTGCTCGTGATGAGCTTGTTTCAATTTGCACAACGTCCTCAAGATTTATCCCTGGTGTCGCATGTGTCAGAATTTCCTTCCTCTGGAAGTTTGAATAATATCCCATTGTATGGGACAGACCACATTGTGTTTATCTAGCCATCTTTCCACAGACACTGGTTTGTTTCCGGCTTTTGGTGGTGCAAATAACGTTGCTATGAACGTGGGTGGACAAATGCCTGTCCGAGCCCCTGCTTTTGACGGTCCTGAGTGTTGAGCCAGAAATGGAATCGCTGGATCAAATAGGAATTCTACGTTTTCGTATATATTTTTAGGAACACAATCAGCGTTTACTTTTTCAATCGCACGCAGCTTAACTAACCACGTTGAGGAAGCTTACCAATGACAGGATAAGCCAGTCATCACCGACTAACGTAACGTCGTGTTCAACGAACGGCATCATCATTCCGGACTTGAAAACCGGTCGGAGCTCCTCACTATGAAACTGTTGGGCGATGTCCACTCTCCACCAGAATCAACCCCAGTCATTTGTTCCACTTGGCAGGGGAAAATGTTTAAAATCGAGGGAAGCCAGCAGATATCCACAACCCCAGGTTGCCAAGCAGCGGCTGTGCTCCTAAGTGGCCAAACAATTTTCTCAAGAAAGGAAGAGACCGGGTTGGCCCGGGGACAGCGGGCGCATCGCTCATGGAGCGGGGCTGGCTGAGCGGTTTCTATAGGAAGCTAAGTGCAATCCATCATCGTGAAGTGGATGCTTTGAAAATGCAGCATGTCCACTGGGAGTCACCGTCTTCCAAAAGTCCTTTTGCGGGTTCTGCTGATTCATATTCCCATAATTCCTTCAGGGCATAATATTTTCCCATCGCCATGGTGACGGAGTGAGAAGAAGGCGTAGGGAGAAACTTGAGGGTTTATTCTTATTTTGCAGAGCAGAGGCTGGATTTCTGCTGGAGCCTGGGTGGCGTTCATGTTTTAAAGGGAAGAGCTGGGTTCGACTCTCACGCAGAGAGAGAGCAGAGGCTCAGGCGCTGACACGGCGGAGCATCTGGTCCTCCTTCCAGCACCTTCTAGCTGGTCCCGGCACTTGCTCCCTGTTGACTGTGGAAAAGGTCCTTAGCTTCCAGCCTCAGTTCCTGTCTCTGGAAAGTGACATGGACAACGGGAATGGGGGGGATTCTCTGTGGAACTGACTGAGAGAAGGCAAGACAGTCACAAATCATGAAACGTCTGCCCTTCACAAACAAAATCGCAGGCAGAAAACAATGACAAAACCCCACAGCTCAGGGCAGGCACAGAGGCTTGGTCTCGAGTTGTGTGGGCTGCTTTCCTTGCCACCTCCCCAGCCCTCCTCCTCGCACCTCCGTGACCTCCGGGAGGACGAGAACTTGACTTTGTGTTTGTCCCGAACTCTCTGCTGTGCCAGGCACACCACCTGAATTGAATTCAAACTTGAATCCAGCAAATACTTGCCAGGTCCCATCTGGACCAGGCCGTGGGGTCACACAGATGACTCAGGGGAGGGGCCCTAGTTACCTGGTTCTAAAACCAGCCTTTGATTTCAGAGCAGCTGTTCCTGGGGATGGGGGACAGGGCGAAGCCCCCTGATGTGAAAGGTGGGCATCGAACGTAAGAGTCAACCTCATCTCAGAAACCTTCGAAAGCAACGAGATGTGTCTTGGAGTTGAGGAAATGTGGTCATCACAATGCCACACTGTCAGGGACGTTCCCAATGGACATCCTGTTGCCAGAGGGGACATCCGAGCCTGGGGGGTGACGTCTGAGCTGGAGGGTGAAAGCCCAGGTTGCTGCCACAGGGGAAGAGACTACGGAGTGGCCAGAAGAGTGTGGGCAAAAGCCCAGAGACACAGGACCACTTGATGTGATTCAAGGGATGCAGTAATTCCGCGTGGCTGGAGTGTAGACGCCGGAGGAGGTGCAGAGGAGGCGGCTGGCCCCGGGCCGGGGGTGACCACCGATGCTCCAGCGCCCGACTTGTGGGGGCACCCAGAACCACGCTCAGGTCGTGCGCACTCGCCCCGGAGCTGCGGGTTCAAGGCGGAAACTTAGCCGAGCTTTTGAAAGACTCCCAGTGCTGCTGGTGTCTTTTCTGCCAGCCGCTCAGGGCTCCAGGTGACCTCCACCTGGCACCGGTTCATGGTTTGGACACAGAATCAAGGCAGCCAAGTACTGCAGACCTCCCCATTCTGGTCCCCATTTCTCAGCCGCCTCTAGGGACTCACAAGTGCCCCCCACTGGCTTGGGGAGCAGAAGCGGGAGCCACAGAAGCATCACTCTGGCAGGTCGACCAGGCCAGGCAGGGGTTGCCCAGCGCTGGGTGCCAGGGAGTGGGACTGTCAGCATGCCAATGGCAAGGCCTGTCCTGCGGATAGCACCTTACGCCCCTGAGGGGACACTTGACCCAGGTGCAGGTCTCCCTGTGGAAAGAACTCATTGCTGAGATGCCAAGGAAGCACCATCCAAAAGGGCACGGCTCTGGCCCCGGGGCCCCTGCAGTGACACGAGGGGTGAAGGTTTGGGCGCCCACACCGAAGGCAGCCCCTTGTGAAGTCACAGTGCTGGTGTCCCACGGAGCTCCTCCTCAGTGCCCAGCGCTCGCCTCCGACTTCAGCAACTTTGGTTCCCAGCCGTAGACAGAGAGACAAGTGCCTCTCTCATTCCTGGGGGTCCCAGTCCATGCCCCACTCCCCCCACCACACATTTAGCACAGGCAGCCCAAGCCTCCTGGCTTATTGTGTGAATGTGAGGTCACTCCTTCTGGGGTCTCCCATCTAGTCAACGGAGTTGCGAATGTTTGTGTGTCTCCACGCCACTCACCCCCTGTAAGACATGTCTGGGCCTAGGACGGGGCACTTGTGTCTTAGCATTTGGGCAAGTGTGCTGATGTCCCCTGGACATACCTGCCTTTAACGATCAGGTTTTCTCTGGACATTACACTGGGGACACTCCATTTCAATGCAGGGGAAGTGACTCCCAGACCAGCCAGCCTAGAGGGGGTAAGGGAGCAAGACCCCAAGTCTTCTTTGTCCTGTCATGGCCTCCGCCTCCCCCTTTGCCTGGGAGCACAAGGGGAGGCTCAGCTGGACTTGACCCAGCCCTCAACCCCTCCGGTCACATTTCCCACCCATCCCTCCACTGTCCTCTGAGTTCCTGCCACCTGACAGCCGTAAGAGTCATGCACAGACTTTCCCCACACCCCACGTTCACTCACACCAGTTGGCTTTTCTCCTTGTCCACCTGCCTCCAACGACCCCCAGATGCTCTCACACCACTCTTCCCTTCTCCTGCAAGGAAAAGGAACGACCCTCCCTGCCCTCCCATGGCCGTTTTATAGGAGTCAGAGCCGGTTCCAATGCCAGTTTGCTCTGGCCCAGTTAGTTAACCGCCATGTGCCTGTTTCCCCATCTGAAGGACAAGGACAACAATGCCACCTGGCCAAATGACAAGAATTATGTAACTGTGTAACGGGTTGAGCACAGGGTCCAGCACATTATAGATACTCAATGATCATGAATTCTTTCTCTTCTTTATACCACTTTCCACTGGTATTATAATGACCTGCCTCACCCGCTAGATGTTGAATTTTGCAGGGTCTATAGTTCAGCCCTCTGTGTCTTCCCTAGAAGAGTGGTTTTCAAACCTTTTACAGAAATGAGTCATGATAAAAGTATAGTATTTTACATTATAATCCATATGTGTAAATATGAAATAGGTCAAGATGTGTCGGGATCCTCTCTGTCATTACTGATTTTGGGGGGTTTTGTTTTTGGTTTTGGTTAAACTGTTTTACAAATTATGAAAAGTATGATGGTGGAATTGCCTATTTCTCCCCTTTAAAGCTGTTGATATTTGCTTTGTATATTGCGAGGTTGTTATTTGGCACATATATATTTATTATTATTATCTCTTCCTGATGAATTGACCCTTTAATCAACAGTATCTAACTTTAGCTCCCGTAGCTACTCTTTGTTCTGAAGTCACTTTACCTGATATTAATATATTCACTCCAACCTTGTCATACTTACTATACCTATGTTATATCTTTACTGCCTATTTACTTTCAATCTACACCTGTCTTTATATTTTAAGTAAGCCTTTGTGGGTAGCATATAATTGTTTCTTCCGTTTTTTCTTTTCCATGCTAGGAATCCCTCTCTTTTAACTAAAGTGCTTATTTAGCCCGTTAACACTTAATATGAGTATTAGCTTTACTGAATATGGGTCTATCGTTTTATTTATCTTCACTTTGTTGCCTCAGTTTTTTAATTTCTCTATTCACCGTTCCTACCCTTTAGGGGGGATATTATTTTCATTTACCAGTTGATTTTCAGCTGCACCTCTTTCCATTGCCTTTCCAATCGTTGCTCTAGGGATAACATAACATACATCTCAATTTTACTGCTTTCTCAAAGTTAGTCTTGTACTACTTCACATAAAATGTAGGATCATTGCAACCATAGAGGTAGGTGCATTTATCTTCATTCCCACCATCCCTCACCCATAAGACGCTGTTATAATTTTTGCTTCAAACAGTCACAGGTAATTTGTTAAACAAGAGAAAAATAGTCTTTTACATTTCTGCAAATGTTTACTATTTCTGATGCCCTTCATTCTTTCATGAAGACCTGAATTTCTCTTCAGCATTGTTTCTTTTCACACTGCAGAACTTCCCTTAGTATTTCTTATAGTACATGTCTGGTGGTGATAAATTACCAATGGTTTCTTTATTTAAAAGAAAGATTTTATTTATATATTTTAGAGAGAGGGAAAAGGAGGGAGAAACTGAGGGAGAGAAACACCAATGAGTGGTTGCCTCTTGCTCACTTTTAGCTGGGAACCTGGGCACACAACCCAGGCCTGTGTGCCCTGACTGGGAATCGAACCATCGATGCTTCGATTTGCGGAAAAATACCCAACCAACTGAGCTACACTGGCTATGGCCTCTGTCTGTTTTTAAGAGTTTTGTCTTTCTCTTTGGTTTTCAGCAGTTTGACTGTAATGTACTGAAGGTGCAATTTTCTCCATTTATCTTACTCAGATTTTGCTGAGCTTCTTGAAACTATAATTTATATTTTTCTCCAAATGTGGGAAGTTTTTGGCTAGTATTTTTTGACATACTTTTCCTGCCCCATTTTCTCTTTTCCCTCTTCTGGCATGTTTAGGCTCTGATGTTGTTTTACATGTCCCCAAGGCTCTATTAATTATATTCATTTTATTTTAAAATATATTTTCTTGATTGTGCTGTGATAGTTGTCCCAAAGCTTTTCCCTTTTCTCCCCTCCACCCAGAACCCCCATTCCCTCCTGCAGTTCCACCCCCCTTAGTTCATGGTCATGGGTTGCGCGTATAAGTTCTTCACCCTTTCCTATATTTTTCTTTTTCTTTTTTTAATAAAGACATTCTTAATTTTTAAAAGATTTTATTTATTATTTTTTTAGAGAGAGGGGAAGGGAGAGAGGCAGAGAGGGAGAGAGACATTAATGTATGGTTGCTTTTCACCTGCCTCTAGCTATGGGCCTGGCTGGAGACCTGGCTTGCAACCTGGTTATGTGCCCTGGCTGGGGAATCGAACCAGTGACCTTTGAGTTCACAGGCTGGCGCTTTATCCACTGTGCCACCAGCCAGGGCCTCCTATATTATTCTTAACTTCCCCGTATCTATCTTGTACCCACCAATTATGTTTCCTAATTCCTGCACCATTTCCCCTTTTCTCTCTTTTCCCCTTCCCAGCTGTTAATTCTCCCAATGATCTCCATACCTATAAGTAGCCTATTCTGGTTGTTTAGTTTGTTTTTATTTTTTTTTAAAGATTTTATTTATTATTTCCAGAGAAAGGGGAAGGGAGAGAGGCAGAGAGGCAGAAAAGAATCAATGTATGGTTGCCTTTCACTTGCCTCCAGCCATAGGCCTGGCTGGAGACCTGGCTTGAAATATGGTTATGTGCCCTGGCTGGGAATTGAACCAGCAACCTTCAGGTTCGCAGGCTGGTGCCTATCCACTGTGCTACCAGCCAGGGCCTTGCTTTTATTTATTTATTTATTTATTTTAAAGATCCTGTTATTGATAGTTGTGAGTTTGTTGTCACTTTATTATTTTTTTAAAAATTTTATTTATTATTTCCAGAGAGAGGGGAAGGGAAAGAGGCAGAGAGGGAGAGAAGAATCAATGTATGGTTGCCTTTCACCTGCCTCCAGCCACGTACCTGGCTGGAAACCTGGCTTGCAACCTGATTATGTGCCCTGGCTGGGGAATCAAACCAGCGACCTTTGGGTTCGCAGGCCGGCACCTTATCCACTGTGCTACCAGCCAGGGTGTTGTCACTTTAATGTTCATAGTTTTGGTCCTCTTTTTCTTAAGTAAGCCCCTTTAACACACCATATAATAATGGCTGGGTGATGATGAACTCCTTTAGCTTTACCTTGTCTGGGAAGCGCTTTATCTGCCCTTGCATTCTGAATGACAGCTTTGCTGGCTGTAGGTCCTTGCTTTTCATCACTTTGAATATTTTTTGCCTGTTTCTTCTTGCCTGCAAAGTTTCTTTTGAGAAATCAGCTGATAGTCTTATGGGAACCCCTTTGTAGGAAACTCTTCTTTTCTCTTGCTGCTTTTAAGACTCTTTCGTACTTGCTTCAGCAGCTCATATACTAAAATTGGGAGATTCTCTCTTTAATCTTTAACCTTTGGCATTTTAATTATGAATGTCTTGATGTGGTCCTCTTTGAGTCTAGCTTGTTTGGGACTCTCTGTGCTTCCTGGACTTGTATGTCTATTTTTTTCTCCAAACTTGGGAAGTTTTCCTCCATTATTTTTTCACACAAGTTTTCAATTCCTTGCTCTTTCTTTTCTCCTTTTGGCACCCTTATGGTTTGGGTGTTGGCACATTTAAAATTGTCCCAGTGGTTCCTAAGCCTCTCCTCATTTTTCCAATTCTTATTTCTTCATTTTGTACTGGCTGATTGCTTATTTCTTATGCTCCAGATCATTGATTTGAACCCCATTTTTCTTCCCTTCATCATTGGTTTCATGTGGATTTTCCTTTATTTCGTGTAGCACAGCCTTCACTTCTTCCCTTCTGTGTTTGCTGTACTCAACTATGTCTGTCAAGTCTGTGAGCATTTTTATCACCAGCGTTTTAAACTCTGCATCTGTTAGGTTGGCTGTCTCCTCATTGCTTAGTTCTCCCACTGGAACCTTGATCTGCTCCCTCTTTTGGGCCACACTTCTCTGTCTCCTCAACTTGACAGGCTCCTGTGTTTGCCTCTGTGCCTTAGGTAGAGCTGTTGCACCTGTAACATTGTAAGGAGCAGAGCCTAGGTATTCGTCAATATGGGGCAACCCTTTTCACCAATATTGTAGTGCTGTGTGTGTGTGGGGGGGGTCTGAAAGGAAACAATACTGCTTGCTCAACACTTACCCCTTTTCCAGGCACCTCTTCCACTTCTCGTATGGGGCTGGCACCTCTCTAGCTGGTACCCTGGCTGTGGTTCCCAGAGTGGATTGATCTGCAGATGTTCTAGGTTTTCAGTCAGAAGGAATAAGGCTTTAGTTTTCCCCCACTCCCAGCACTGGAACCATGAGCCAAGAGGTATGGTCTGGTGCCGGGTACACTCCCCACGTGTCCCTCCCTACTTTTTTTTTTTTTTTTTTTTTTTTAGGATTTTCTCCATCATTTTTTAGAGAGAGGGGAAGGGAGGGAGGCAGAGAGGGAGAGATACATCAATGTATGGTTGCCTTTCACCTGCCTCCAGCTATGGACCTGGCTGGAGACCTGGATTGCAACCTGGTTATGTGCCCTGGCTGGGAATCGAACCAGCGACCTTTGGGTTGTAGGCTGGTGCCTTATCCACTGAGCCACCAGCCAGGGAACCTCCCTACTCTTTTAAATGTGTGACTGTGTTTTCTTTAGCCAACCAGAACCACTGTGGCTGCCACCACTGCCATCACACCATGTCCTCTCTGTCCCAGCTCCACTCCACCCCTTCTACCTGTCTGTATGGGTATTTCTTCTTTATATCTTTGTCAAACTTTCATGCATCTTGATTTTCTGGAATTTCTGGTTGTCTCTAGTTTTGCGGTAGTTGTAATCCTTCTTAGTTGTGGAGGGAGATGAAGGGTGACTACCTGCGCCTCCCTCTTGGCTGAGAGTCTGATTCTTCTAAATTTTGATGTTGCTCCAAAACCCACCTACTTTTGTTTACTAAGATCCTCAGGATGTTTTGTTGATTTGTGAAGGATTTAATCCTCCATACAGAAGATATATATATATATATATCGAGAGAGAGAGAGAGAGAGAGAGTATGTGAATTTGAATGTATATATTTGGAACAAAAACAAAGGCATGCACCTTTGAAACAAAAGGTTCATTCATCAACATTTACCCAACTATATATCCACATGTGTTTCACAATATTTCATGTTCAAGATGCTGGTCTCAGTCTCCTGCTAAATTGATTTCATGACCCATGAGTGGGTCCCGATCCACAGCTTGACCCATGGTGCTCTAATGGCTGGTAGGCAAGGAGCACGTGCCCTGTTTGTAAGCCTATTGAAATGACAAATGCAGGTGCTCTCCCTCTCCTGCCCAAGGTCTAGGCTTTGGGTCCTGAACATACTGGGACTGGGCTGGTCACAGTCCTGTCCCCACAGATGGGGTGCACATCTGTGTCCCCTCCCCCATGCCACCCCCTGGGCCCTACAGTGACTGAAGCCCAGGTGAGGGTCCTTCAGGGTCCAGGCCGGGCTGCTGAATGTGATTCACAGACTCGGGGACACTCGGGGACAGTTCAGTGTCCCCGAGCCCCTGGGGCAGCAGGACAGGCTGCCAGCTTTTTATTTTGCTAAATGAGGACATTTAACGGTAACAACCATCTATTCTGGACACCGTTGTGTAAAAGAAAGGCTAAGAGCATGTCAGGTGGACAATCGCAGAACACAGCCAAGGCCACGTTTCCTCACCGTCCCGCTGACAGATGCTGGGAGCACCCCCCACCTCCCCAGCAGGGCCTCCGGAGGCCGGGGCTGGGACACTGGTCAGGCCCAGAGGGGCTGGGACACTGGTCAGGCCCAGAGGGGGTGGACATCTGCCCAAGGTGACATATTTGGGGTAGAAAAAATGTTTTCTAGGTTTTCCACAGGTGACGAATGAGTCGCCGAATTCACAGTCGTTCTGACTGCAGAGACACAGGTGGGTGTTCGCAGACCCCTCTTGGCTTCGGGTCCCCGGAGTCCCTGGGCCACAAAGCTCATTTCACCAACTGCAGCGGGTCCTTGAGGAGGCTCCCTCTGCCCCACTTGCCACCACCAAGGCCCAAGGGGCTGGTGGCCGAGCACAGAGTACAGAAGCGGCGGGATCCAGCCAGGAGAGGTGGGTGCGCCACCCCCCCACCCCACCCCCCGTCCCCCGCCCCAGGCTGGCCCTGCTCGGAATGTGGAGCCTGAGGCCCATTATGCTGCCTAATGGGGGCCTGCTTTCCTCCTGGCAATCACCAGCTGCCTTGCTTAATGGCCACAGGAGCCAGACGCTGGCAGTCCGCCCCTGAGGCTGAGGTCTCTGTCCCTGCATCTCTCCTGCTGCGGGGCTGGGCCCGGGTGCCCTCTGACTAGCGCTGGGAGGTGGGCAGGGAGAGCCCTTTGCGTGGCTCAAGGGGAGGCGGGTGGTAGGATTGAAGCCGGGTTCCCAGCAAAGAACAGGAGGCTCGGAGATGGGATTCTGGGGCGGGGGCGCTTCTCCTGGCTCTCAGTGACTCTGACCACCAGAGAGAGCCGAGCGGGGTGGCCCGGTAGCCTTTGCACGAGCTCACACGGGCTCCTCGCAGGGATGCTCTTAGGCACCTGTGCACACCCACGGTTGGCCGTGGTGACGGTGAAAAGATGTTTCGGTAATGTTGCCCCACCCCAGGCTGCCCTCGAGGGCAGCCTTCTCTCCTCCTCTGGGCCTGCCGCACCTCCCATGTCCCAGGCCAGGAGGGTGCATTTTCCTCAGCTCCGTGGGGCCTGGTGTGTAGTAGGTTTTCTGGCGCTGGAGTGAAGGCTGATTTGCCACCATGGGCACATACCCTGCCTGCTTGTGGGGCCATCGAAGGAGTCATCCATGCTCAGGGGTGGCCCACAAACCTAGGGGTGGGAGTCATCTTGCTGTGTCCAAGCGGCACCCCAAGTGGCCGAGACGCTGCGGGGAGGAAGGGATGGAAGCGGACATGCATTGCCAACCTCCCCTCCCCTGAATGGGAAAGAAAGTTGAGCGCGAAGATTTTAATTGCAAATCCCACTGACAGCTTGACTTTAAGGGAAAAGATGAGCTAAATTTAACCTCGTTAAAGAGCCAAAAATGCAATTTACTCATTAGTTTAAAATGGAAACGAGTCCAGCGATCATAACGAGCCTTGCTGGTCGCAAAGTCCAAAACGAAGAAAGAAAGAGGTTGCTTCTGTCTTCACACAGACCCGCTCTTTATGTTTTCTACCAGGAGGAATGCAGCTTTCTGGCACCAGGCCCAAGACACAGGCAGTGTCACAGCCTTCCTGACAAGTTGCAGGAATGGCGCCTCCAAGTCAAACCATCTGCTCGGAGAGCATGGCGGAGACCTAGTCCTCTGCCAGGGAGAGCGGAGACCCCTGGGGGGATACGGCAGGGCCTGAAGGGCTAGATTTCACCTGGAGAGAGGAGAGGGATGGGGGACCTGAGAGGAGTTACCGTTGGAGTAAATAGCATTTGAGTGAACCAGAGTGGGTGAAATGAGTTATTGTGGTTTTTATGTAAGATTTTATTTATTATTTTTCAGAGAGAAGGGCAGGGAGAGAGGCAGAGAGGGAGAGAGAGACACCAATGTGTGGTTACCGTTCACCTGCCTCCAGCTACAGATTTGGCTGGAGACCTGGCTTGCAACCTGGTGATGTGCTCTGGCTGGGAATTCAACCAGTGACCTTCGGGTTTGCAGGCTGGGGACCACAGGATGGCAGTGTGAGGGTAACAGCAAGGACTTTGAATAAAGCAGGTTGCAGATCCACCCAGGACAGTAGAAATAGGGCACAAAAGGTAACGTTGGGGAGGAAGAGCATTTCCCAGCCAATTTTCACCATCCGGTTAATGTGTGTACTCTTCCAGCGAAAACACATGGTTTCTGCAAACTCTGATGCTCTTTAAGAACACATTCCTGCCGCTCTCCCATGGTGCCATAAAATGCCTTACAGGCAAAAGTGAAACCCTAGCAGGTAACGCAGCTGTTCTACAGTAAATGCAGGCAGAAGGCTCTCTTCAGTGTCCCTGTAGATGGAGCAGAAAGGGAGCAACTCTGTTACAAATGTAACATCCTGTGCAATTCATTAGGGCAGAATCCCAATGAGGTGTTGCTAACATTTTACTATCTCAGTTTTTGGATATGATTAGTTTTTAATCATCAAATGACACCATCAAGAATGCACATAATGATGTAGTTGAGGACCACATCTCAGTATATGGTGTATAAGTGAATTCTAATCTGTTGTCGTTAGTAATACTGATCATAAATGAACTCCCCTCTTCCTATGTCTCCCATAAATTTGTGCTCAGACTACCTGTTGCCACATTTATTTCTCACTGACGTGGCCAATATATGAAAATATGAGGGTGTACATTGATATATTATAGGGGCTTTTTTTTTTTTTTCCTGAAAGACCCGTTTCAATTACAAGCTTCAGCCACACGTGGTCCCAAGACTTCAGTGGACTAACAAATATAGAATTTTGAGTTCACTGGGAACTTCATCTCTTAGGCAAAACAGTTAAAAGGCACATAAATCTTTCCTTTCAACTCCTTAAGCTTATTTTAATTTTTAAAATATTTTATTGAAAGAAAATGACACTTAGGGGCTCCATCTTCCCCTGACATGGGACCTGACCTTCAGAAGAATAAGGTCTGAAGAATGATAAATGAATGAATGTATGAATGTATGAATGAGAGAGCATGCATGCATGAATGAATGAACAAATGAACGAACTAAATATATTGAACCAAATAGACAAATTGAAGCTCAAGAAGTTAGATTAAAATGCACATATGATTTTAAATTTGATTTAAATTGCTATTTTTAAAAATCAAGTAATTTGACATGGCTTAATGCCAGACAATGAATTACCTTCCCTCACTTCCTGTGCCAGCCCCACATTTCCGCTTTCCAGAAGCAACTCCACTTTCAAATGTTGTATCCATTCCCTCTAGTTCTCCTGTATCTTCCTTGAAATAACATGAATAGGCTGATGCTTCCTAATTTCCCAGGTGCCAGAATTTGCTTTCTGTTCGTGTCCGTTCAGAAGATGAAGGCTTCATTGTCTTTCACACCACTCACTGTACACCCACGTATGCACACACTTCTCCCATCTTTCCAATATAGTTAGATCATAATTTTTTACTTAATCATTATATTTATATTTTTATCACTATCAAACACTATTTATGGCTAAGTCACATAGTAGTATATGGTTGAATTTCCTTTCTCCTACAATTTGTTGTTTTCCTGGAGTGAGTAACTGGCCTGTGTTTTCTAAATATCTACCACTAAGTCACCTCTAAATACTCTGGTTAATGTGTAAATCTCCTTTCAATAGTTTCTAATTTGATCTTCTCCGTGGCACGTCTTCAGAGCCTCTGTCCGTGAACTGCAATCCGGCTGCCTACTTACGCAATTGTTACTGCTTATTGGACGATTGGTGTCTTGGGAACCTCTCCTTTCATTTTCCTGGGGATTGATTCCTCTCACCCCTCTCCTGGGTTTGATTCCTCATTTCCTGGATCCCCTGTATTTTTCTTTCTTGGCAACTCCCTCATTTTGGTGGAGCACACCCTGCAGTAGTTTCTGAGAAAGGAGGCACATGGGAGCTTAGTTTGTGAGCCTCTGCATGACTGCAAATATTTTTAGTTTGCTCACACACTTCAACTGTTGGTTTGCCTGGGGCTGTGATTATTGGTTGAAAATAAGTTTCCCTCAAAAATTTACTGCTTGCGTTTCTTATGGTCTTCTAGCTCCTCTCATTGCTGTTCAGAAATTCAGTGCTATTTTAATTCTTAATCCCTTGTCTTAGACCTGTTGTTTCTCTCTGGAAGTTTTTTAAAAAGGTTTTCCTTAGCTCCAGTATTCTAAAATATGACAGGGATATAATTTTTTTTTGTTAGTTTTTCTTTCTTTCAGGATTGTGCTAAGCACTTAGTAGGCCCTTTCTTTTCTTTTTTTAAAAAAATTTATTGTTGTTGTATTACATCCATCCCCTTTTTTTGCTCCCCTCTGTCCCCCTCTCCACCCACCCATTCCCCCTAAAGTCAATCCCACCTGTTGTCCATGTCCATGGTTCCTTCATACTAGGTTCTTGTGTAAGCTGCTCCCCTTCCTTGTGTAGGCCCTTTCAATCTAGAAAGTTGCATCCTTTTGTTCTGGGAATTTTTCTTGGATTATTTATTTGATGGTTTGCCTCCCTCTATTCACTTCCTTCTTCTTTCTGGAACTCCTATCAATTATTCAGACATTGAACTTCCCAATATGATTATTGATTTTTTTCTCCATGAATATTCTATATTGCTTTGTCTTTTTATTCTACTGTTCTGGGGGTTTCCTTAACTCTATTTTAGAGTCTTCTGTAGAATTTTATTTCTACTGTCAGATTTTCAATTTCAAAAAACTTTTTCATCATCCAGTTCTAGCATCTTGTCCTTGTTTCATGGCTGCTGTAACTTCAATCTGTGAAGGTGTCAATGATGGTTTTGTTTCTTTCTGTTTTCTGTTCCCTCATACTCCTCCTTCTTTCCTTTTATGTTTCCCCAAATGTTTAGACATTCTTGGCTCTTCATTCAAATTTTAGAGCGTAGCCATCCATAACCGCCTGCAAGCTCTGAGTACCCAGATGAGACCTGTCATCAGAGGACATCCCTGTGACTCCTGACCTTCTGGGCCTCCAGGCCTCTCCCCCAGAGTCTGTCAGATTCCCTGAAGAAGGGTCTTCAGTCTTGCCTGTAGGGTGGACGCTGGCAACAAGGATTCAGGGACCTGCAGGCAGGAAGGGGCTGGGTAAGGTGTCACCATGCAGCGTTAGGCTGTCCTTTGTCCTCAGCTCAGGCTGGTCCCCCTGGCATCCCTGTGTGCAGGGAACCCCTTCACTCACCTGTTTCAGGGATAAGCCCTCCAACCTTCTGCAGGGAGAGAGAGGGGATTGGGAGGGCGTCTACCTGTGTCTCTATTAGCGACCTCAGGCCTCCATAGCAGAATGCCAAGGGCTGGGGGCTTCCGCATCAGAGTTTCACCCCTTACCACTCTGGAGGCTGGAAGAGTGAGGTCAGGAAGGCCGCACGGTGCGGCTGGTGAGAGCTCTCTTCCTGGGTGCAGGCAGCCACCTTCTCCCTGCGTCCCCACGAGGCAGAGATGGGATAGGCTGGCCTGGAGCCAATGTGTGGGTGGGGACCGCCACACTACCCCCTTGAGCTGCTGTGTGCCTGGTCCCTCCTGTGGATTTCAGAGCATTCCTGCATATCTGCTCACCTCCTGGACTGTGAGACCCTCAGACTGGAGCTTCCTTCCCCCTCTGTCCCCATCCCCAGCACAGGCTGGGCACCCAGCGAGTTTCAACAAGTGTGGCAATGGTCGGCACCCAGCCACCATCTGCGACAAAGAACAAGGCGATGAAGCTCATGTGGGGTTGGGGGTGGGGTGGGAGTGGGATGGGCAGTGCTCCTCCAGTGACCTCTGCCCAGAAGACCCGCCTCCGCCTCAAACAACGGGAGAGCTGGAATCTGGACTCTGTAGAAGGTCTGACCAAGGGCTCCCTGACACTTTGTTAACCAGAAACAAGCATCGTGTGTCTGGACCACCTGGCTGGCACAGCCCATGGAGGAGGGCCGTGGAGGGTCCAGGCAAACTGCAGATGCAGGTCTTTTACTTAACTTTCCTGATAAATATTCAGATTCCTGGCACCTACTCTCTATGTTTACAACTTCGATGCTGTGAGGCAGCTTACGATGGCATTTTAAACTTTTTGTTTGTTTGTTTTTTAAGATTTTATTATTTCCAGAGAGAGGAAGGGGGAGAGAGAAACATCAATGTATGGTTGCCTTTCACCTGCCTCCAGCCACGGATCTGGCTGGAGACCTGGCTTACAACCTGGTTATGTGCCCTGGCTGGGAAATCGAACCAGTGACCTTCAGGTTCATAGGCCGGCACCTTATCCACTGTGCTACCAGCCAGGGCAAGGATGGCATTTTAAATACACCTGCACAAATCTCTAACATTTTTCAGTGTTCAATATGGATGGATTCTAGGTCTTCCCATATGAGCGAGGATGACCATGTGGTTTCCCATCCAAACCAGGATACTTCAGAGTCCAGGCGGGTGGCTCCTGATTGCCCAGGCAGCGGCAAACGTGGGGCCAAGTGCCTCCTGGGTGACATGACAGAGAAAAGGAATGAAAATTCCTGAAAATGACATTATTCAGCACGGAGCCTGGACATTTCATCTGCATTCCAGTGGGGCGGCAGCACACTGTATGAATTAGGGACACTTAAATGTTGCATGTCCTAAGTGGAACAACATTTTTATTTTATTTTATTTTTTAAAAGATTTTATTTCATTATTTTCAGAAAGGGGGGAAGGGAGAGAGGCAGAGAGACATCAATGTATGGTCGCATCTCACCTGCTTCTAGCCACAGACCTGACTGGAGACCTGGCTTGCAACCTGGTTATGTGCCCTGGCTGGGGAATCGAACCAGTGACCTTTGGGTTCGCAGGCCAGCGCCTTATCCACTGTGCTACCAGCCAGGGCTGACATTTTTATTTTTTAAATTTGGGGGGGGGGTAACACTTTAAAAAGAGAAAGCCAACTGAACGTTGCTTTTCTTTTTTTTTCACTTCAGACCCTTCAACGCATGGCGGTTCTTTTGATAGATGCAATTATTAAGGATACTTTTGAGTGAATGACCTGCTGGGGGGAAAGCCACAGGTTTCTGAGATAATGAGGGGTTTTAATATCCATTTGGAGTATTAAATAGCTTCCCTGTGGGAGATTGGAGCTCACAGGTCCACAGTGTTACAGGCGTAGGGATGGGACAACAACCGGAGAGCCCCCGACTGGCTGTGTCCTCCACACGACACCCCACGGCGTTCCCCGGCCCGCGCCCCCCACCCAGCCAGCTCTCCCAGGACAGGTGGTGCACAGGCAGGGGCCTGGGTGCCTCCAGCTATGAGTATGTTGTCGCAGTTTGAGGTGAGCTATAGCTGGGCTCCCGCAGCGAAGGAGGAGGGTCCTAGCGAGGGGTAGGCTGGCGAGAGCCCTGGGAAGCCCCCGAGGTGTGGTTGCTGTGGGAGGCTGAATGAAACCGTGTAGAGCAGAGCCCTGGCCCGCAGGCGCCCAGGGTGCCCGGTGACAGACCAGCTGCAATAGGCAGACGGGTTCGCGCAGACGCAAGGTGCTGGCTGCCGGTAGCCCCCCGAGGGGACAGGGACACTGGCTGGACAGAAAGGGCAGCCTCTGAGCTGAGCTGACGGACCACCGGGAGCCCACAGGTGCAAGGCCCCAGGGGCAGGTGGTGTGGGGATTTGTGGGATGGAAAGCAGCGTGGATGAGCAGGGGCTGAGGATCGGGGCGTGCAGGGGTCTGAACACCTGTCTGCCTATTGAGGACTTGGTGGGTTTCCTTCCTCAAATAAGGAGACTAGTTGTAACACTGGGAGTTGCTGAAGAAACAGCTCTTCGGAGAAATGGTGAAGAGCCCAGGACAGCGAGAGACGGCTGGGGCACCGCTGGCCACCGCAAGCCATCTCGGGTTCCACCAGGTGGGAGCTGCAGGTGCGAGGGAAAATGTCCTGATTTTCCACCAGGCAGACAGAGTGTGGTTCTGGAAAGTATCGGTGCGAATATCGGTTCTGAGCAGAAATGCTAACAGATCTTTGGAGAGCTGGTGTGCATGTGTGACTTGGAAGGAACGCCGGTTACCAAGAGCCAAAGCGATGAGGCTCCCTCGCCTTGGCGTTTACGGAGCCCTGGTAAATCTCCCAAACCCTGTGCGGGAGGCAGAGAAACACAGGCGAGGAGAGGGGGCAGCTTCGGATTTAGCTGGACGGGTCTTCGGAGGATTGACACACAGGTCAGTGGAGGCCGAGTTGGGAGCTCTGCCCCGCCTCCCCCGCCAGTGCGCCTGTCAAATACCAGGGGAGGAAGACACTGAAGCCTTCGCTCCAAACGCTGGCTGCTGTTAAAGGCTGATGTGTTAGACGCCAGATTTAAGAGTTGAAAAGATTTTGATTGGCCAACAGGATGGATTGAAACCAACAAAACGACATTTAACAGGGGTAAAGATAAATCCTGTCTTTAGATTAAAACACACACACACACACACACCACACACACACACACATATCAATTAGTACAGGATGGAGAAGACCCAGCAGCAGTCCACCTGCAAAGCCTGATTGGTTTACCATTGATGGGAAGTTCAGGTGGAGTTGACACTAAGTATCCTCTGACTGTCCCAAAAAGAAACAAAAAAACTTCAGTTGCATGGGAAGGGAAATGCCACCCAGGTCAGTCCTCCGACATGAGTGTATTCAGTTCTGGGTTCCAGGACTCAGTGGAAAAGGGCCCCCTGGAGTGGGGTGAGCGCTATGCAGATGGGGGGCCTGGAAACTGTCACTGGAGGGATAGGGAGGAAATGGAGCACTTTACCTGGAGAAGACGCGCATCCTCTAGGCGTCTGAAAGCCTACTGCGTGTAACAGGCAGCTGATTTTAACTGGAGGGTGTGTGCATTTATTCATTCATTCACTCACCCATCCTTTACTCAGCACCAACTACTTTCAACGATGTGTCAAGCATCATGGGTGGGTCCAATCTCTACACACACACACACACACACCAGTTCCTACAAGCCAAGGTGGATTGATACAAGGTTGACATAAAGGACACAGTGAGGCACCAACAGGTGCAGGAGTATAACAGTCAGCATCGCTCATGTGACTGCAGAGGCCACCAGGTCCATGCGGACTACGGCAGCTTCCTCGCTGGTGACCAGGGAAGGCAGGCACCCAGAATGGGGACACAGGTGCAGGTCCAGGGCATTCAAGTGTCCCGCAGGTCTAAGAGTGATGAGGAGGAGATGCTGATAGTCTGGTGTGGCAGCAGTGTCAGGCGTCAAAGACCTCACTGGCAGCTGGAACACGGGCTTGAGATCTGAGCCAGGACACTTGCCGGAAGTGGAGTAGGCACGGAGAACGAAGTGACCTCCTTAAGCCCTCTGTGGGCAAGTTAACCCCAGGGACCACCCAAGGCTCTGGACACCAGGACACAAGCTGTTACTGCAGAACTTCAAAACAGACAAAAGCCCACACCAGGACGGGGAAGAGTAAATCAACCAGATCAAAGGAGGACCCGAGAAGGATGCTTTGGGATAAAAATAACCGACAATTGTTTTAACAAGTCAAGCTCTTCACCTTTGCATGGCCCCAGGGATCATTTATTTGTTGGGGATACTGCAGGAAAGGACAGCTGGATGGGCTGGTGGGTTGGAGGCCATGGGGTTTAATGCTCTCTGTTGAGTCTAAGAATCGGTGACTACCTCTCATTTTAGAGTGACAGTTTTCTCATGAGAAATGTATGTTACCTTTTAATCAGTAAGGAGTCATGTCCTAAACCTGGGATGTAATGAAACTCTTAGTTTGCCAGGGCTTCTGTAACCATGTACCACAAACTGGGAGCCTTCTACAACAAAAACCCATGGTCCCACAGTTCCAGGGGCTGGAATCCAACCCGGAGTTGTCGGCAGGGACGGTTTCTCCCAAGGACTGTGAGGGAAAGACCTGGTCCAGGCCTCTCCCTTTGGTTTGTAAATGGCCAACTTCTCCGTGTGTCTTTAAGGAGTCTTCCCTGTGTGTGCCTGGGTCCTAACTTCCTCCTCTTCCATGGATACCAGCCAGATTGGATTAGCCCCTCCCCGCCCCCCCCCCAATGACCTCATTTTAACTTGATCACCTGTGTAAAGACCCGTCACCACATCACATTCTGAAGTACCAGGGGCTAGTACTTCAACATATGAGTTTATGCTTGTGTGTGTGTGTGTGTGTGTGTGTGTGTTGGGGAGGTCACAGTTTAACCCATAACACTAACAGAAGGGCAACTTCTTTTTGCTCCTAATCTCCTGGGTCCCTCAGATAAGCCAGCTTTGCCTTTGCCTGGGGCTGCTGTACCATTTGTCCCCCACTGCTCCCCACTCCGTTTTCCGTTCCTCCTTTCCCTGCTCAGCCCAATTCAGAGGGTCCCATCCAAATCCCCCTCTTTTGTTTCATAGTGCTCACCACGGTTTGTAAGGCTACATTTATTTGTAAGAGTGTTGCGCGTCTGAATGTTTCCTGGATCGGACATTTCTTTGTAAGACTTGCAGGTCTGAATGTTTCCTAGATGTTGTCACCTACAGGGAGGATACACTTTATATCTCAGCTCAGGACACCTGCAGAGGTTTCTAGCAAAGAGCAGGGCTTCAAGGCAAAATGCTTGTTACTATGTTTGGTGCACTCGGATATTTCCCATTCCGTGTCTTTTTTCTTGTGGAAAAATATAGACAGCATATAATGTCATTTTGACCTTTTCTCAGTGTGTGGTCCGGTGGCATTGAGTACGGTCACATTGCTGTTCCCCATCACCACCATCATCTCCAGAACTTTTTCAGCAACCCAAATGGGAAGCCAGTAACTGCCTCTCCCAGTTCCTAGCAGCCACCATTCTGCTTTCTATCTCGAGGAATTTGACTACTTTAGGGACTGCACAGAAATGGAATTAGACGACATTGGTCATTTTGTGACTGTCTTATTGCATCCAGCACAACGTCCTCAAGGCCCACCCGTATTGCAGAGTGAGTCCATTTCCTTCCTTCTCAAGACTGAACGGTATGCCACTCAGTGGATGGAGCGCATCGCTTCTCTGTTCATCCAGCCATGGACACTGGGTGGTTTCCACATTTTGGCTTTTGGGGATAGTGCTGCAGTGGACATGGCACACAGAGTATCTCCGAGACCCTGCCTTCAGTTCCTATGGGGATCTGCCCAGAGTGGAATCTTCTATTTCATTATTCAAAGTACTGATGGGACTTTCTACACGCAGTGCATCCAGCCCCAAGCAGGCTGCCTGCTACTGTGCAACTACTTTTGAAGGAATCTTGAATGAAGCAATAGATGGTGGTGTTTCCGGATACTTTCATTACTTCTCAATGAACAAAGGATACAGACTCCCATTTCCCTTTCTCTTGTTCACAGGTTGTGCAAATGGGCTATTAATGCTCAAACACTATAGTTCTATTGTCCCAGAGAGCACACATCATTTGTTTTTAAAGATTTTATTCTTTTTTTCCCAATGTATGGTTGCCTTTCACCTGCCTCCAGTTATGATGTGGCGGAGACCTGGCTTGCAACCTGGTTATGTGCCCTGGCTGGGAATCGAACCAGTAATCTTTGGGTTCACAGGCCAGTGCCTTATCCACTGTGCCACCAGACAAGGCTGATTTTATTCATTTTTTAAAAGGTTTTATTTATTATTTCAGAGAGAAGAGAAGGGAGAGAGGCAGAGAGGGAGAGAGAGACATCAATGTGTGGTTGCCTTTCACCTGCCTCCAGCTACGGACTTGGCTGGAGACCCGGCTTACAACCTGGCTGGGAATCGAACCAGCAACCTTTGGATTTGCAGGCCAGCACTTTATCCACTGTGCCACCAGCCAGGGTTTATTCATTATTTTTGGAGAGGGGGGAAGGGAGGGAGGAAGAAAGGGAGAGAAATCAATGTATGGTTGCCTTTTGCATGTCTCCAGCTGGGGACCTGGCTGAAGACCTGGCCTGCAACCCAGGTATGTGCCCTGACCGGGAATCGAACCACAACCCTTGGGTTTGCAGGCTGGCGCTCAACCACTCAGTCTCACCAGCCAGGGCTATGCATCACTTATTACAATAACAATGTTATTTGGATTCAAGCCATAAATTATCTCAAAATGACATGAAATAACAGTCTGTTAAAATGTTTGGGTGCAAAGTCTCACATGATTAAGTTTTCAGAGATTTTCCTTGAACGTTTTCCACAGATCTATTTTTAATGCTGTGTAGATAGCTAATTGACTTAACGTGCATATCTTTATAATTATACTAAATTTTGCTTTTTTTTTAGAGTACACTTTTACTCTTGTGGGAAAGACATAGTTGTTTAATACTCTAAGTTGAGAGTGTAATAATGCTATTTATGGTCTCAAAGCAAGTGGACTGAGTTTTTCATTGTTGCTTGTAATTTTGCTGTAGTGGAAGTAACATCTTCTAAGGAAATCTCCAGTTCAATTTTTCTCCTGTCCCTCTTCTGGATTTTCTTTATTCCCAAACCTTTTTCAGTTTGGGCCACCAAGTAGCATACTTTCAACAATATAAATCAGTAAGACTAACATTCTTAAAGAGAGCCATCTTTTTAAAGAATATGTTCATTGACTTGAGAGAGAGGAAGAGAGTGAGAGGGGGAGAGAGAGAGAGAGACGGACAGACAGACATGGATATAAGAAAGAAACATTCATTGGTTGCCTCCCATACTCGCCCTGACTGGATAGAACTCACGACCTCGCTATGTGTCCTGACCAGAACTTGAACTCCCAACTTTCGGTATATGGGATGATGCTTCAACCAACTGAGCCACACCAGCCAGGGCAAGAGAACCATCTTTTAATCATTTATTCATGATCATTTCCTTCCTCCCACATTGCAGAAGCCATACCTCAGCTTCTTATATCAATTATCTGATGTATCCTGATGCATAAAGCCATAAAGTGGAGCAGAGAGAGAGTAAAGATCGGAATAGAAGGCGGGGACAATGGGGAACGGGAAAACAGAGAAAAGTCAAGGCCAAATGTGCGCTGGTGTTAAGTTTTGCCTTTCCAAGGGCCCTTCTCCATGGCACGTGCCTCTTGCCTTAGAAATGCATCAGTACTCTGGCCTCACAGCACCCCTGCCCCTGGTGTTTGGCTGCATTTCCTTTCCCTTCCAGAGCTCTTTTTTCTAAAGATGTTATTTATTCATTTTAGAGAGAGAGAAAGGGAGGGAGAAAGAGGAGAGCAACATTGATGTGTGAGAGAAACATCGATCCTGACCACAACTCAGACTGGTGATCGTTCGGTTCCCAGGCTGGCACTCACACGGGCCAGGGCGGCTAGTAGAGTTCTTGAATGCATGTGCACGTGTTCTCCTTTTCCCGCCCAGCGGCCCTGCACACACGCCCAGTGCTCACCAAGATGCTCCAGGCCACCTCTGCCCTCTGCCACCAGACGGGAAGGCCTGTTCCCAGTCTCATCCTCCTTGATGGTTCTGTGACAGTGACAAGGCCATCCCTCTCGAAGCTTCCTGTGATCTTAGCAAAATGAGATAATACCCTTGGCTGGTTTTCAACCCCCTCTGACCCTGCCTTTGGAAACTCCATCTCCTCTTTCCAAGACTGTGCCCAGTCCCGGTGGGACCTTCAACTCCCCCTCACGTAGGCAGTTCATTTATCACCTCTTTGCCCACAGCTCCCAAACCCCAGTTCTTTCATTGGCAAGAGTGGTCTTACATCGCCAGTAGCCACAGGGCATTTCCAGTAGGAGGTCTGCTCTCCCCTCTCTGGCCTTTCTGACTGCCCAGCAGTATGGTCCTCATTCTCCTTCCTGCTGTCCGAACCTCAGCACCCATTTCTGGAGCGATGCAGACGCTCTGGGCTGCTCTGGCTGCAGGCCTGGCCCCCACAGTCCAGCTCACGCCCTGCCCCCTCTCCCTGGCAGTGCTCTGATCAGCTCTGTACCCGCCTGCAGGCCGCCTGCCTCCCGCCATCTCCTTCCAGGTCTCCTCCCGCTCCCGTTCTCTCTGTCCACTCTTTATTTCCCCGTCTCTGCAGTTCAGGCTGTCACATCAGATCAGCCTGGTGGCCCGTCAGCAGGCTCTGCTCCTTTCCTCCTGGGTCACTGACACTGTCCTTCCCACTGTCATTCAAACACCAGGTCTCAGTCAGACCAACAGCACCTGTAGCTCGTCCCCTCCCACAAGAACCTTCCCCTTGTCTTCTGTGTTTGGTCTCCTGGCCAGGCCAGGGCAAGAGCGTCCAGGGCTCCCTCTGCCTTCAGCATCCAATGCCGGGCGTGGCGCAACGGAAGCCAAACATGCCACAGGCAGTGCCAGCACCCTGGGCTTGACCGACCCTGCCTTCTGCGGGTGGGAACACGGGGCTCCCTGCCTCCCTGCACCCCAGTGAGGCCCACAGGTCTTCCTAACAGTCCCTTTTCACTCGTCCTCGGGTCGCCTTAACGTCTTCAACCCGCAGAGTCAGTAGCGACAACTTGAAACCCGGGATTCGGTGGTGCAGGTGAATCGTCCAATCAGCGGACTGGCTCGGACGCGCCCGCGGCACCGTGGCCGGGGTTACAGGTGGCGGCCGCAGCGGCCGTGCTTTGCGCGGGAGGCAGCTGGGCTGCGGGCCCGGGGGGCTCGTGTTGGGTCCTGGTGCTGCGCGCGGGCCCGGGGCAGCGCCTCGCGGAGCGCGGGCTCTGGGGTCCGCAGGAGGGGCTGCGGGGCCCGGAGGGAACGTCGTGTCCGCCGCAGGGGACCCGCCACCCCGCCCTGCCCGCTCGCCTTCGGCCCTCGCGGAGGCGGCGGGGATGGCGGGACCGCGCAGCATCCCGCCGCGGGCGGCCGAGCGCCGCGCTCCCACCCGGCCCTGCAGGCTCGACCCGCCGCGACTCCGCCCCGCCCGCCGGCCCCGCCCGGCCACGTCCGCGCCGCGGGCGCCCCCTGGCGGGCAGAGCGGGCGCAGCTCCGCGGCGGGGCCCGGTTGCCCCGGTAACGGCAGCGGCCGCCACCGCAGGGCCGCCCCAGCGCCAGCGCCGGCCGCGGCTCGGGCGGCTCAGTGTGGGGGTGAGCGGCGGCGCGGCGGGCGGGGAGCGGGCGCTGCCCCGCGGCCTCAGCATGGAGGACGGCTTCTCGAGCTACGGCAGCCTGTACGACACGACCTCGCTGCTCCAGTTCTGCAACGGTGAGCGGCGGCGGCCGGGAGGGCGGGGGCCGCGGCGGCGGCCGGAGGGGCGAGGCCGGGGCGCCGCGGAGGCCGCGCAAAGTTGCGGCGGAGGGGCGCGCGGTTCCCGCCGCCGGGGCGCATTGTGCTGGGCCGCGCTCGCCGCGCCCCCGCCCGGCTCCGGCCGGTGCGCGCGGGCCGCTGCCGCGGGCGCCTCCCTCCGCCGAGCGCACCGGCCCGGCTGCGCGCGGGAGGCCCGGCCGCCGGGGCTCCGGGACGTGTTGCGTTCGGCTCGCAAACTCGCCTGTTGGGGAAGGTCCGCGGGAAGAAGTCGGCAGACGCGTCACTTCGTAACAAAACACTCCTGCGAGGATGCCCGCCGTGTTCGTGGCGGCTGCACCCTCGGCGCCCCTGCAGCCCCGCGTGGATGAAATCATCCCGCTTTCGCGCGATCGCAATGGACGGGCGAAGGGGACCTGCTTTCAAAGTGTTCCCACTTATTTTGCGGACAGGGTGATGGATTTTGAAAAAAATATATTAAAAAAAAAAAATCCCTTAACAGGAAGGAAACATGAATAGCTACCAAGATGGCATCTTTTAAAAGTATAAAATCCAACATGCCTGAAAGATTCCAGTCTCACGAGCAAGGTTGAAAAAAGATTTTCACAGCACACTGCACATTTTTGTCAGAACATGATGTGTGATAATTCATGCACAAAAATTAACAACATGATTTTTATGGCTTGGATTTCGTGCTTTATCAGAGAGCCCCAGACGTCTGTATGTTAAAGAATTTGCCTATCGTGCTGTTGGAGTAATTGGGAATTCTAGCTGGCTTTGACAACTCACGCTATTTATTTTGCAGTTGTAACTGATGTGCGGGAATTTTTCTAGCTATTCGACATCTATCTTCAAATAGAGGAATTAGCTGTAGTGGTAGAGATGGGTGAGTGTGTTAATGCATTTTCTACAATACTGTCCTCTGTGGTGAAATTGAGCACTTTTTCATGGCAGGAGTGTATTCTGATAGTTTTGGTGGTTTGTAATTCTTGCATTAATCACCTATGAGCCTTCCTTAACTTAGTAACGCACCCTTTAGTGGAAGGAAAGTTCTGACTCTTCTATTTTAACGCGTTTCCCAAAACAGAACCCCTGTGGGTTTTGACCCTCAGAAGATGGTATTTGGTGCTCTGCTCGCCATTGGAACCCTTCCGAGTTTAATCATGGAAACGGTTTTTCTCTCCAATAGGTTGAGTAGATTCCTCAATTAAATTTTTTAAATTAAAATTTAAAAAACATTTTATTTATTATTCTTAGAGGGGAAGGGAGAGAGGCAGAGAGGGAGAGAGACATCCACGTATGGTTGCCTTTCACCTGCCTCCAGCTGGGGACCTGGCTGGAGACCTGGTTATGTGCCCTGGCTGGGAATCGAACCAGCGACCTTTGTGTTTGCAGGCCAGCACCCATCCATTGTGCCACCAGCCAGGTCCTCAATTGAATGTTGAGTACTTTCCTCAGTTGACTTACAAGCAGTCATATTTGAATTAGTATTTTATGTAAAAGATAGTACCTCCTCCTGCATGTTTGTGATATAATCCTCCCTGTGTTAGGTGAGCAAGACATGTGGCTGAAAAATTAAGTGATTTCCAGGCATAGAGGCTTTTTAAAAAATTAATATGTGGTCATTCATATATGTTGACAGTTTGATTTAGGCTATGAAATGAGCCTAGATGTTTTTATTGGAGGGGTTGTTTTGGGAGGAGGAGTTGGTTCATATTGTTTCTAAATAGCTGTTCAGTCATAATGTTGACCTAGACATCTATTCATGAATTTTTTCTCAATTTTCTGCCCATTCTTGTTAATTGCTAGTGCAGAGATATCGGCAAGGTATTTTAGTGGTTAATGATGCCTAGCAGAAAGTAAAAACCGGCTCTTACATATTGTACCTAACAATTTAAAGAAAAAATCATTTAAAAATAACTGGAAGCAAATAACAAGATCACTTCAAAACACAATTGACCAAATCATGACTGTTGACTTCCTTTTCCCCAAAAGTTCTTAGCTCTGTTACTTATTAGTTTTTGGTGACTTTACAAGTACAGTTTAAATCAAGAGCAGTCTGTAGGGCAGAAATGAATGCTCATTGATGACGTCTTAAGCAACAGATGTTTCAGTGTGAAATTATTCATTTTAAGAGGCTTCCTTCCATTAAGTGAAAATGTAAATGAATACAATTCAGTTAATTACTATGGTGATTCAATTAAAGTAGTGGATCACAGAAACACCATTTCACCAAGAACTAAATTAAACATTTGGCTATTTTATTAGCTACAGTGAACCATTTTTTCCTTTTTAAATTAGAGATTTACATTATAATGGCTAGGCTACAACAGCATAATATATGAACTCATGAATTTTCATATGTTGAGTAGAGCTCCACATAGTGACAGGAACTCAAAACTCATAGTTATGTATTCACTTCAGAAACTACAACCCGTACTTACTATTTGGAAGACTGGCACACTTGACGTGAAGATAGAAGACAGTATATAAATGAGAAGGAAGAAGAAAATTTGTTCTAATGAATACTGTTTCTGCCTTCACCTTGTGCTTGTTTTCTTGAATTTGTAATTGACCCTACACGGGAAGTCAGGCAGTTTCTGGCCTCCTGGAAGACGGACCATTCTCATCATTTAGCTGCTGGCTCTAAATTAGGTAGAAAATCTGTGCCCTGTTTTTGTTTTAGAGTGTTTAAAACTCATCAAGTGAGCTAGAAATCACCAACTTCCTTTATTGCTCTAAGAAAAGTGATGATAGTTGAAAAGTGGACAAAGGCTGTCATTTGTAAGCCAATTTATGGCTGGGGAAATACTATCCTTTATTCCACATTTGCTGTGAAGCCTCGCTCTGGGGTTGGTTCCACCAGCCTCTTTTACATATGAAGAAACTGAGTCTCCGGGAGGTTTGTAACTTGATAAGGCCAGGCCACGCTGCTAAGGCTTAGTCAGATCCAGTCTGAATCTTTTTTCTGTTGTTTGTTTCAAGAGCAGCTTTTTTTCCAGATATTTACATATTATAAAATTACGACCCTGAAGACTGCCAATCTCCTTTCTGTCTAGTTTAGATTGTGGATGTGTAACGTAAAAGGGACCATAACTGGCCTCTGCATCAGGCTTCTTCAACCGTGCACAACGTTCAAAGGTCAGTACAAGTTAGAGCCTATGTGAGTGAGAACCTCATTCCTCCTTAGGGCCAGGTAACGTTCGGTGTATGGATGGGCCACATTTTACTTATCTTTTACCGGTTGAGGGACATTCAGGGGGTTCCCACTTCTTGCCTGTCATGCACAATTCAGCTGAGCTCCTTCATGTACAGGTTTTTGTATGGACTGGTGTTTTCATTTTTCTCAGGTAGACCCCTTGGAGTGGAGTTGCTGGGTCATGTGGTAACACCGGACTTCACATGTTTGAGGAATCAATCTGGATTTTATAAAGTATAAATATCAGCTCTGTTTACCACCCCTTGCAGGTAGAAGCATAGGGAACTCAGGGCCCGGATGAAGGAGGGAAAGGAGCGGGTGTGAGGGCAAAATGTTGTCACTCTAGTTTGCGGCTTCTTTCCCCCAAGTGTCAGCGTGCACCCCTGCTTTGTGGCCATAGGTTATAAGAGCCTCAGTGTTTGGAGGGGCCCAATAGGTCACCTCATCTCTGGTTTACTTTCTTAAGCCTCTGGATTGTTCCTTCCCTGTACAGATGAACGTGGAGCTGCTCCAGCAAAAGTGGAAGGGGGGATCCTCTGCCGCCCCCACCTTCCACTGGTTCAGCCACCCATTCCCGCAGGGGTTGGCATCTCTGTTGGGGTGGGGGATGCTCTCAAGGGTATTCATCCCGTGCTCGCAGTCCCAAGGGCCTGGACACTTACCGTTGCCTCCTCCTCCTCTAGACCGTTCAGACGGTCAGTTCCGAGATGCAGGCAAAGCTGGTCCAAGTTCTGCCCCTTGGGGCCATAGAGAACAGGTTTAATCTCTTCCATATACAAGGTTGTCATATGTGTGAAGACACTCATGATAACTCTTTCTCAAGTCCTTTTCTAGCATTAAAATTTTCCTCATAAGGAACAACTTCAGACCCTTAATCATCCGCTACCATAGGTGTACTTGTTTCCTGTTGTCTGTCTGCCTTTTAAAACTTGACACAATGGATGTGGTATCCCAGGCATGGTTTATAGACAGAGCAGAGTAGAGCAGGCTGTGTCACCTCCCTTGTTCTATAGTCTATATTTCTAATGATGCAGCCGAAGATCATATTTGCTCTTTTGCTGGTCATGCTACGTTGTTACTGCGTACAGATTTTCATTTAAAATTCTTATTTTGTTTGCATGTACCATGACTAAGCTCTTTCTTTTCTTTTTTTTTTTTTTCTGAGCAGAACTTCATCAGGTGGTAACGTGGTTGTAATCTGTGTTGCGACCCAGTGGATCACCCCAGCCCCATGTAACATGTTTTAGCATTGCAGTAGCTTGGAGGTTGGTCATTGTCTTAAAAGGTCGTGAGTTTGACTAATAAGCTTTTCTCCGTTTTGCCATGAAAGTGTTGTGAGAGACCTTACTACATTCCTTCTAAAGCCTGTACATAGTGTGTCTAGAAGCTTCCTGACAGAACCGGGCTGCCCCTGTGGGGGCTCCTCGTTCATCACCTTGGGTCCAGGTGGGCCCCGTCCACACACCTGCTGCTCCCAGGAGTACTTTGAAATCACTATAATGATCTTCTGAGCTATTGCCATGTATTTTTTCTAGTTTTGAAATGTTTTCACTTCCAAGCATTTATATCTGGGAATTGAGAATCGTTGATTTGAAGTTGGCACAAAGCTAGGTTTAAACAGGACCCAAGAGCTCCTGGGGGAAAGTTACCTGAACTGAACAGTGTCAAGTACCCCCAGACGTCTTCTGCATCCTCACACGGTGACAGGACCAGCTTGGCTCCCAGTGATAGCAAAGCAGCAGAAAACGCCTTCATGGAAAAGTGCGGAGCGAGCACTGGTGCACAGGGAAAATCTCTTACGGCTACACCTGGTGCTTCGCCCGGCAAGGAATTTATTTAATAGCCAAACCACAAGCATTTATGATGTTATAAACAACCCAAGCGCTTTGGTGGAAAATTCATGAAACTATGTGTTTTTGTTTTCAATTTTTTAAAAAGATTTTATTATTTTTATTTTTTAATTATTTACTTTTTTAAAAGATTTTATTTATTATGTTTTAGAGAGCAGGAAAGGGAGAGGGGAAGAAAGGGAGAGAAACATCAGTGTATGGTTGCCTTTCACCTGCCTCCAGCCATGGACCTGGCTGGAGACCTGGCTTGCAACCTGGTTGTGTGCTCTGGCTGGGAATTGAACCAGAGACCTTTGCATTCACAGGCCAGTGCCTATTCACTGAGCCACCAGCCAGGGCTGTATTTTTAGAGGGAGGGGAAGGGAGAGAGGCAGAGAGGGAGAGAAACATCAATGTATCACCTGCCTCCGGTTAAGGACCTGGCAGGAGACCTGGCTGGAGACGTGGCTGGAGACCTGGCTGGCTTGCAACCTGGTTATGTGCCCTGATTGGGAATTGAACTAGCAACCCTTGGATTCTCAGGCCGGCACCTTATCCACTGTGCCACCAGCCAGGGTTGAAACTATGTTTTAAAAGTAACCATTTGGCCCTGACAGGTGTGGCCCAATTGGTTGGAGCATCATCCTGTAACTGAAAGGTTGCTGGTTTGATTCCTGGTCAGGGCACAGGCCTAGGTTGCAGGTTCGATTCCTGGTTGGGGCACATGTAAGAGACAAGCTATTGATGTTTCTCTCTTAACTTGATGTTTCTCCCTCCCTCCCCTCCTCTCTTGAATAAGAATAAAATAAATTTTTAAAAAACCCAAAAGTAACCATTAGCTTTTGAGATCGTGTAAGCCTTTTCCTACATATTTTAAAACAAAATAAACATTTTAGTTGAGTGGAGGGTGAATAAGAGAACAACCTCCTTGTTTCTGTCACCGTCTGTTCATGCTATAAAACTGGTAGCATGAAAACCTTAATTACGGGAAGCATTGACAATTACATATTAATACATTGCTTTCATCAGGAAAGCCGCTTCTCCAAGCACTTAACATCAGTGGTATTTTGTACTACGTGCAACAATCTTTTTCAGGAAAAATATTACCATTCCCCTTTAAAATCCTAGCTCACTAATAGAGAGAGGCGTTCTGGTATTAGCAAAATGTTTTAAATGAAGTCAGAAACATTGATATTAGAAGCATGCTCTAAATTATAAATGCTATGTAATTATTATCAATAAAATTCCCCCAAAGCTTCATGATTTTCTCACTAGACCTTGACACAAACTCCACATTCTGCTGAAGGAGTACACGTGTCATGAGGTCATGAGGTCCAGTGCTCCTGAGGTGCCAGGAGGAACAAGGTGCCTCCGCTTTGACTGGCTTTGAAAAAGAAAGCCCTTTAGAAGAGTCTCTTTCTTCAAAGTGCTGACTCTTTCATGAAGAGGTGAACATACTTTTTTTTTTTTTTTTAAGATTTTATTTTATTATTTTCAGAGAGAGGGGAAGGGAGAGAGGCAAAGAGGGACAGAGACACCAATGTATGGTTGCCTTTCACCTGCCTTGGGCTAAGGACCTGGCTGGAGACCTGGCTTGCAACCTGGTTATGTGCCCTGGCTGGGAACCAGCGACCTTTGGGTTCACAGGCCAGCGCCTTATCCACTGAGCCACCAGCCAGGGCCTTGAACATACTTTCAATTTTGTTTCCTCTGAAGCTGTGTCTGTGCTGGGAAATTCTATTGGTTTGGAAAATCACATTTTGCAGAGTACTTAGTTGTTTCTTAAAATACAATAGCATGTTTATTCTGTCAGCTTTCTGGGGAAGATGAACTCTTTGTCTTTTATAAATGGCCCCCACTGTGTAGGGACAGATTTGCCCCAGGCGGGGGTTGGGGGTGGTGGTGGTGGTGGGAACTCTTAGCCCAGGCCCTGGCCAGGTGGGGAGTCTGAGCTGCGGAGGGAGGGGGTGCCCACCTCTGAGGGGCGGTGGCCCGACCCCGCATCTACTGTGATGCAGCCCAGGATTGGCCGTGTTCTTGGCACCATCGTCTTGCGCATCATTGTCCTGGACAACAGATGACTGATTCCCACACATGACCTTCCCAGGACAGTGGGCAGCTCACAGTTAAAGATGCTGAGGGTGCAAACGGTCAGGCAGGTTTTTCACGGGGAGGGGCCTTTGAGACCACTTGGCAGATGGAACTAACTTCCAGTGAATCCCTGCAGTACAGGACGATTTAAAATGTTCAAAATGTGGTCTCCTCAGGCTCCTTGTCCCCCCACCCCGCACCCTCCCATCTCAACTGGCTCCGTAGGTTCTGCTCCCCAAATTCTGATCGTCCATCGCTCCTGCTTCATCGATGTCTTTAACGTTAATTTAAAATATTTAATGAGTAACTTTACTTGGACATCTATGTTTCACTGTTCCTAGGGATTTCATTAGCTGAGATTCCTGGGGTTGGAATCAGCAAGTCAAAGATCACAGGTGCTTTGTCACCCCTGCGCCTGAGCGTGCCGATGCCCATGTCCGGTCCCGGGCGCCCAGCATTCTATTTGTAATATTTATCATTAAATAGGTAGTTCTTAGTTGTCTTACGTGTGTACTGTTGTTTTAACTTGTATTTCTTCATTGCTTGAGAATTTGAACACTTTCTGTTCCGCTTTTCCACTCCCTCTTCTGAATCATTTATTTGTGTCCTTTGACCAGTCTGGGATAGAGGCTTAATGTTTTATTTGCTGACTTGCAAGTGTGTTATAAATATGTGTCTTTTTACTTTCAGTATTAGTTTGCATTAGTTTCAGAAACATAGCAGCGTGGAATACTTGACCAAATATTTCCTCCAGGATTTCCTGTCCCCTCCAGGCACCATGTGTGATCATTACAGTGTTACTGACCGTGTTCCGTGTGCTGTACCTGACACCTCGTGAGTGTTCTGCAGCCTCTCATTTGTCCTCGGTCTCTTCACTTTTTCTCACCCCCTCCCATCCCCCTTCCATCTGGAGAACATCAATTTGTTCTCTATTAGTTTGTTTCTGTTTTGTTTGTTCATTTGTTTTGTTTTTTAGATTCCTCATCTTAGTGAAATCATATGGTATTTGTCTGTTCCTGACTTATTTCACTGGGCACAGTACCCTGTAGGTCAATGCATGCTGCTGCAACTGGTGAGATTTCATTCTTTTTGATGGCTGTGTAATAGTCATTGGCTACATGTACCACTTCTTCCCCCATTCATCTGTCTTTGGGCACTTGGGTTGCTTCCATGTATCAGTGATTGTAAATAACACTGCAGTGAACATAGGGGTGCTTACGATCTTTCAAATTAGGATTTTGGGTTTCTTCGGGTATGTCCCCAGAAGTGGAATCACTGGTTCATAAGGCAGTTCCATGTTTAATTTCGTGAGGAACCGCCATTTCTTTAGTGCTGTATGACCAGCCTGCATTCCCACCAGCAGTACAGAGGGTTCCCCTTTCCCCACATCCTCGCCAGCGCTTGTTTGTTGATTTATTGATGATGGCCTTTCTGACAGGTGTGAGTGGTGTCTTGTTATAGTTTCATTTGCGTTTAGTGACGTTGAGCACGTTTTCATATGCCTGTTGGCCATCTGTGTGTCCTCTTTGGAGAAGTGTCTATTCAAGCCCTATGCCCATTTTCCATGTTTTTTTTGGTATTGAGTTGTCTGAGTTCTTTAAATTTTGGATATTAACCCTTATCAGATACATAACTTGCAAATACCCTCTTCCATTCACCGGGTTGTCTTTTTGTTCTGTTGATGGTTTCCTTTGCTGTGCAAAAACTTTTTATTTTGATGGAGTCCCATTTGTTTATTTTTCCTTTTGTTGCCTTTGCCTGAGGAGATATATCAGAAAAAATACTGGTAAGAGAAATGCCAGAGATTTTACTGCCTACGTTTTCTTCTAGAAGTTTTATGGTTTCGAGTCTTACATTTAAGTCTCATCCATTTTGAGTTTATTCTGGAACATGACGTAAGAAGGTTGTTTAGTTTCATTTTTTGCATGTATCTGCAATTTTCCCAGCACCGTTTCCTGAATAGACTGCCATCAGTGCACTGTACATTCTTGCCTCTTTGTCAAATATTAATTGATCGTAGAAGTGCGAATTGATTCCTGGGCTCTCTCTACAGCTCCCGTTTTAGCTCACAGCCTCACCAGCGCTCCTCTGGGCTTGGGCTTGTTTTTTAAAACTGCAGCATCCAGTAGACTTTCTGCCTCCCGCCCGGGCCCCTCCGGCTCACTGGGTTCTCTCTGGACCAGCAGCAAGAGCCGCGAGCACGTGACAGTGGCCTGGGGCTCCGGCAGCGCACAGGTGCCTGCGCTGCTCTTCGGGACCAGACCTTTACCACTGCGTCCAACTTGGTTCTGGAGAGACCCCAGTGACCGGTGGTCCCCAGGAAGCATTTGGAGCCAGTGGCAGTGGTCCCGGGCGGCACTGGGCCGTGAGGGCGCTTCCCAAGCTCTTCTTTCTGGGATCAGTGAGAAGGGACTGGGGGAGGTGGGGGAACATTCCAGGCAGCCCTCCAGGGAGAAAGGACCATTCGGAAACTGCAGGGTCTCCTGCCTCCCGTGGGGAAAGAAAAGGGAGCAGAGAGGCCTGAAGTGAGCCGGGGAGGGGGCGCTTGGGGGAGGCTGGCTTTCCCAGGAGCCGAGAATTGCAGCAGAGTCTTGAGGCAAGGGATTGGCTGGGCACCTTTCTAGGGATTTCTGAAAGCGGGTTGTGGGGGGTGGGCTGGCAGATTGTGGGGGTTGGTTTGTGGGTGCAGGGGAGAGGCCGTGGGCAGTTCCACTGGGTGGGGTTCTCAGGGCTCCCCTCGCCTGGACCATGTCATCAGGAGCTGGGACAGGGGGATCAGCCCAGCCTGGCCTCCACTCATTCTTGCAAGCAGGTGCTGTGTGCCCAGACAGGAGCCAGAAGGATGGATGGGGCGTTGGGACCCTGTGGGACGGACTAACTGAGGGCTGGGCGGGCTGTGGGTGCAGAGCTGGGAGCCCGGGGGACAGCTGGACGGGAGATGAAAGTATTTGAGAGCCGTCAGCTTATAGAGGGTGACTGAGCCCAAGGCCCGGCGAGCTCATGGAAGGACAAGCTAGAATTTCTGGGTTCCTCTGGAGGAAGACAGAACTGATAGTAACAGCTTCCTGTTTGAAAGTGGCACGTGACTCACCCCCTCATCAAAGAACCAGCCGACTTGGGAAGGCATTCGGCAGGGAAGGCATTCCAGGTGAGGAAGCTGATGGGTAAAACGCAGGAACGTGAACAGAGGCAGCGAGCAGGCGGGCCTGACGGTCTGCGTAGGAGCTGTAGCATCTGCAGCGAACACCGGGTCGCAGGAATCGATAAGTGGAAGCATCTGCAAGACCCACTGGGCTGTGTAACAAGCCTAAAGCAAGTTACCTGCAGCCAAAGTAGGTGACACGGTGAAGTAGTTCTTGGCAAAACCAGCATTTTGAGCAGTAAAAGATTTGGCAGTTAAACCAGCCGCAGGGCTGTTTGGTGGGCCGGGAATGGCACCATTTTTAGGAAGCGCCCGGTGGGGAGACCGTGGGTGGAGCCGGGGCTCCCGGGCTGTGGCAACACCAGGCGCTTCTCGCCCAGTGGCAGCTGCATCTCGTACTTAATGACAGCGCTGCTGCCAACCACGGGGGCGTCTCTGAGGGCAGGCCGTGTCCCATTCCCCGTCGTCCTGCTCCGGGCGGGGGCCGTGCGTAGGTGTGTGACGTGGATGGCAGGGGGAGAGACGTGGCCAGCCCTGAATCCTCACCAGGCACAACGGTGTCTGGCTGCGCACTTACGGGCGCCCCTGTTTACTCCACAGCCCCCACGTGGCTGCTGTCACATCTCGGTTTTGACGGGCGAGGAAACGGAGGCCCAGCAGGTTAGGCACGGAGCTCAGGTGGCCTGGCCCGCACTGCACAGGGCTTGGAGTCCAGGCAGCCGGCTCCGTGGTCCACAGCTAAGTGCCCAGCCCTGTCTGATGACCAAATGGTGGATTGAAAGGCATGATCCTGGATGTGAAAGGGGCTTGGAGGGCGTCTCGGTGTGTGCTGTCCTCAGGGAGAGGTTGCACCCCAGTCCTGGCTTACACCCGCGCTCCATGCTTACCCTTGTCCCGCGCCCCCTCAGCACTTTGCGGAGTAGAAAGCTCATTGATCTCTGAATGCCTGTGGCCCTCGGGAGTTCCCCAGAGCTGCAGGGATGCAGGGCTGGTGTGTGAACTGCCTCCCACCTGCTTCCCTGCCCCTGGGCAGCCTCTCCCCCCGCAGGCACTCTGGGGCCCTACCAACCTGGGCTTCTGGCAGCTTCAGTGACAGGCTGGCGACAGATCCCCCTGTGTGGTGCCTTCCTGGCAGGGTGCTTCCCTGCTGTTCGTCACCAGCCCTGCTCCTGGTCCCCCAGGCCCAGCTCCCCTGCCCCAGGAAGCCTCCCTGGTTGGGACTTAATTTAGGTGCCATGGGTGCTTGGTGCCCAAGCGTGGGTGGCACCTCTTGTGGCCCCACACACCTTGCTCTCCCTCAGGCCCAGCGGCCCCAGGGGAACGTGCCGTGGGCCCCCAGGACCGGTGTGCCGGGGCAGACTGGGAGTCACTTCAGGGTGAAAATAGGAAACGGTCACTGGGCCCGGTGCTGCCTCCTTGGCCGATGGGGCAGCCGGCCACCGAGCTGGGGGAAGCTGGTCAGTCTTTCCGTCAACAGTTCTAGTGCTTTCGGCCTTTCTCCAGCATCCTTATTCTAGTAACATCCTCTTGCGTTTTTCAGAAGATATTTTTAATGATTACGAATTACATACAGAATTTACCATCTCACCCTCTTTAAGTGTACAGCGCAGTGGCGTTAAATATGTTCCTCACCACCGCCAGCCTGCAGCCCCTCTTCATTGTCAGCTGCACCTCCACAGGAGCCCGAACATGACCCGCCCCAACCCCACGACCCGCATTCTCCTGCCGGGGCCTGTGAGTCTGACAGCTCCGGACCTCATGAGGGTGGAATCTTACAGTATTTGTCCCCCTGTGACTGGCTTATGTCCCTTGCAGACCCTTTTTTTTCAGACGATCATTTCCTGAAAAAGTTACAGAGAATCCCAGCATGAACCACGCCTGAGGGTCCAACGCCGAGTACAAAGAGTGGTCCAGGTTGCAGCCAGGTCCCCAGCCAGGTCCCCAGCTGGAGGCAGGTGAAAGGCAACCGTACATGGATGCTTCTCTCCCTCTCTGCCTCCCTCCCTGCCCTGCTCTCTAAAAATGATGAATGAAATCTTAACAGAAAGACCGGGCCGGGTACCTGGAGGCTGTCGGAGCTGCCGCAGGGACCCCAGGTCACACCCACAGCCTCACCAGCAGCTCTACTCAGCCTGCATAGCGTCCGGGCACCTGCCCTCTGGACCCCGGTAACAAACCCGAACAAAAGCAAACTCGGCCCCCCGGGGCGCAGGCTCCGACCCCGAGCTGCCCTTTCAGAGGCAGGCAGCAGCAGAGGGGTCCTCTGACACTCGGAGAATGGTGACAAATGTCTGAGCTCTCTTAGGAATGGGGGTGGTGGAAAATGTAGAGCAGTTTGGAGAGCTGCCGAGGGGCACGTGTGTGCTACACAGTTTCCACCACACGCCTTCCGATCCCAGGAGCCCGTGTGCCTGCTCAGCTCACTAAGGTGCCAAGAAGGAAGCAGCGGGCCTGCGACCCGTGGTTGGCCGCGTCTGGGCTGGAGGCTTGGAATATCTCTAACTTTCTGGTTTGGTTTTTGGTTTTGTTTGCAAACTGCAACTAAGGTTGCAGTTGCCCATCCGCACGGTCCCCTGGTGTGAGGGCCTGACGGGAGCGTCTCCCCGCAGGACTGTGTCAGGAAAAGCGGGCCCAGGTGCCCGTGTCCAAAGTGAATCAGCTCCTGATCATCCTCGGGAAGGTCACACGCTGCTTTCCAGACCCCCGGGCTCCAGCTCCAGCCGACCTCTCCTGCCGCTGCAACTGGGCTGTGGAGACAGGGCTGGGTTCGAACTTTGATTCTGGAATTACAAGGAGGCTGGGGGAATGAACGCCCCCACCCCACTCTCTTCCACCCTTCCCAAGTGCAGCTGTGTCCTGCTGGGCACCCCCAGAGCAGGGAGCTGAAGCAAGGGAGCATGGTGAGCCCCAGGTGGGTGGCCCCCCAGCCCAGAGGACGCCGCAGAGGAGCGGCGAGGGTCTAGTCCGCAGGGTGAGCGCGAGAAGTCCAGCAGTGTAGTCTGCAAGGCTGACACGACTACGAACACAGGCCACCTTCACATTTTCGTGGATGTGACCACTTCCTGTGGCCAAGTAGGGACCCCCCGAGTGCTGAATGCCTACTGTGTGCGAGAACACCCGAGGCTCTGGGGTCATGCTTCATCATCCGTCCCACGTCCAGGGGGAATACAGCTCGTCGAGCTGCAGGGATCTTCCCCGATCTGTCGGGGCTTCCCGTGCGTTTCTGGAGTGGGGCGCACCCACCTCGGGTGCTGTGCTCCTCCCGCCCGGCGCTGCGGGCAGCTGAGCAGCCTCTGGGGGGTTGGGCCCCGTGTCCTCTCGCACGCTGCGTCCGCCCGGTGTCCTGTTGGTGCCCTGCGTGCCCTGCGTGCCGTACGTGCTTTGTCACTGCTGGTTGATAGAAAAGTCACACGCGAAATGATGCAAAGGGCCGGCTGGCTTTCAGTGATGGTGGCAGGCGGGGGAGAGGGAGCTTGCTGACCCCGAAAATCTCAGCCGCACCCGGGGCATCTTCGTTGTTTACGGTGGTGGAATCTCTCCGGTGCAGGCCGCCCCTGCCTTATGGTCGAACGGTGACACCTACTTGCTTGCTGGGAAAAACAGTCTACAGCCACATGAATTCGTCCTGTTTACTCTTCCCCGACACGACCTCCGCACGCAGCCCGGCCTCCCCCAGCACCAGAGGGGCTCACCGGAGATGCTGGAGTTTGCCGTGCGCTGGGGACGCGGAGTTTTTCAACAGTCATCCCCTGTTGTCGTCATTTTTTCAATCACAGAGACTTTCATTATTACTTTATGTTAGTTTTAGGTGTACAGTATCGTGGTGAGACAATCATAGGCTTTACAAAGTGTTCCCTCGGTATTTCAAGTACCCACCTGGTACCAGACGTGGTTATTACATGTTATTGGCTGCATTCCCTGTGCTGTGCTTACGTCCTGCAACTGCTGTGTAACTGCCCATCTGTAACCCTCAACCCCTTCACCTCCCTCTCCCGCCCCCGCCCCCCGCCCCCCGCCCGCCGCAACCCCTCAGCCGGCCTCTATCTGGGAGTCTCGTTCCGCCTTGTTTGGTTTGACGTTCTTTGTTAATGTGTTGCTGAATCCAGTTTGCTACTGTTTTGTTCAGGATTTTTGCACCTACGTTCATCAGGGATATTGGCCTACAATGGTGGGGTTGTTTTGTTTGTTTGTTGGGGTTTCTTTTTGGGTAATGTCTTTATCTTGTTTGGGAATCAGGTAATGGTGGCCACATAAAGCAAGCTGGGAGCCTCCTGCCCTGGGGCCTTTTGGAATAGCGTGAGAAGGGCCAGTGCTAGTTCTTTGATTGTTCAGTCAAGTTCACCTGTGAAGCCGTCCAGTCCAGAACTTCCATGTGTTGGGAGTTTTTTGCTTCCATTTTGTTGGTAGTAATCAGTCACTTCAGGTTTTCTGTTTCTTACCAATTCAGTCTTGAAAGACTGTTTATTTCTAGGAATTTATCCGTGTCTTCCACCAATTATATTTTGGCATGTAATTGTTCGTTGTATTTTCTTACGATCCTTTGTGTTCAGTGGTGTCAGTTGTCATGTCTTTCATTTTTTATTTTATTGGGTATTCTCAGGTTTGTTGTTTTATTTATCTTTTCGAAGCACCAGCTCTTTGTTTCATTGATCTTTTGTGCTGTTTTTAGACTCCGCTTATTTCCGCTCTGATCATAACTATCTCCCGCCTTTTTCTCACTTTGGACGTTGTTCTTTTTATAGTCCTTTTAGGTGCAAGGTTAGATGATTTATTTGAGGTTTTTCTTGTTTCTTGAGATAGCCCTGTGTTGCTATAAATTTCCCTCTTAAGACTGCTTTCTCTGTGTCCCATTGATTTGGGGACTTTCAGAAATTTACAGCTTTTGTGCTTGCATCTTTACTTGTGTCTAGGTATCGTTTGATTTCTTCCTGGATCCCATTGCTACCCCATTCTCATGTTGTTATGCTTAACGTTTTCCCAGGGGTCCCTTAAACTAGCTTCATTTTCCTCCTTTTTGCTGTTTTGATTAGGTGTTTTCCATGATCTCGTCTTCCAAATGCTGATTCGAACCTCTGTTTCATCTAATCTGCTGACTTCTTCTAGTGTATTCTTCCCTGCTGACTGGTTCTTAGAGTTTCTATATTCTTTTTATGCTTATGATCTTGCTGTTGAAATTCTAAGTTCCTTGATCATTTTTTAAAATTTTATGTTCTTTTTAGAGAGAGGGAAAGGGAGGGAGAGGAACATCAATGTGTGAGATACATTGGTTGGTTGCCTTACACACGCCCCCAACCCGGAACTGAATCTGCAACCCAGGCCTGTGCCCTAATCAGGGGTAGAACTAGTGACCTTTTGGTTGCAGGTGATGCTCAATCCATTGAGCTGCACCCGCCAGGGCTCCTCGAACATTCTTTTTTTTTCTTGCGCATTCTTATATCCACTAGTTTGAACTCTGTATCTTATAGCTATCTTGTCTCCATTTCATTTAATTCTTTTTCTAGAGATTTTTCTTTAAGTTGGGATGTGTTTCTTTATCTCCCATTTAAGCTGCCTCTCCGTGTTTGTTCCGGTGTTTTCAGTAGGGCTGCTATTTCTCCTAGTCTTAGCAGGGTGGCCTTATGTACTAGCTGTCCTGTGGGGCCTCGTGGCACAGTCCTTGGTCACCTGAGCCAGGTGCTGTAGGAGGGAGTGTCCCATGGGTGGGTTGCATGTGTTTTCCTGTTGCCATTGAGTCTTGATTGCTGTTGGCACGTCCGTGGGTGGGGTTGACGTGCAGGCTGACTGGCTGTGGGAATTGGTCATGACCACAGCAGATAAGCTGCTGTGCAGAGGCTGACCCTCAGAGGGTGGGTGTCCCACCCCCCAGTGGGATCTGGTGCCTTCCAAGACCACTGTTTGGGTCTGCTGCTGCCGTGGCGCCGGTCGGTGGAGCTCTGCTGTGGTCTGAAGCTGGCCACTGGGTGTGGTGGTTCTGAGGCCTCTTGGGAGGGGCTCCAGTCCAGTGTCAGACACTGCCTGGGACCAGCCTGGAGCAACCCGTCCAGAGCTACTGGGTGACTTGCCTTTCACAGCTGCCTGTGCTGGACCTGAGTACGCAGGGGAAAGGCCACACAGTGAACCAGGCTAGCTGCCACCAGTACCTGGCCTGGGCAGGCCGGCAGCACAGAGCACCTGCCTCGGGTAGCATGCAGGTCGCGGAGGCAGGAGTAACCCGGCTGGTGGTCGCCAGGCTAATGCAGACTCAGATTTAGCCGTGTGGGAGGAGGGACAGTGGCAGCTACCTCTCCAGCCTTACCCTGGAGCCACCCAACCCAGTTTCCCCCTGTAAGACACTGGCAACCCCCGGCCGCTGTCCCTCGGCCGGAGCCCAGGTGAGCCCTGTGCACGAGAGTGAGTGCGGGCGCTTTAGGAGAACCCCCAGGTTTCCAGCAGCCTTCCTCCTGGCGAGGGACAGAAGTCCTGCTGATTCTCGCAGCCAGGTGTCTCTTGTTCAGCGGACTTCAGATCGTGCTGCAGGCTGCCTGTTCTGCAGTCACTTGTCGTTTCGCTATGGCCCTGGGAGGGGGACTGGCAAGAGTAACACTGAGACCTCTATTTTAACTTCGTTTACGGACTAATCTCCACTCTCATATTTTATAGTTTTAAAAGCTCCTTCAGGTCTGTTTCTCACTCAGCTCCCCCAGCCAAGCTCTCAGGTAAGTGAAATATAACCTGCTCACAGGTGGCCTGGAGGGAGTTCAGTGTCGTAACCTCACCAAGGCCACCCAGGCGAGTACGTGACAGGCCCCGACCAGACTGGGGCTCTTTGCCTTTTATGTGTCGGCCTCACGTTAGTGTCTATGTAGATCTGGTAACTTCCCTTATTAAGAGCACTTCAAGAAGGAAATTAGATAAAAATAATTGCTTGTTGTGCTCTGTAGTTATTTTTTCCCAAACTTTGAAAATTATTTGTAGATACACTGTGCTCTAAGAAAACCTGACACTCAAAAATCTGGAACAAAACGTAAGTCACGATAAGGTTATTTGGAAGATTCCACATCCTTCCCTTAAAACTGTCCGTTTCCTTACCCGCTTGACTGTATCTACCGAACATTCACCTTTGCCTCCTGGGCCACATCTTGGGTCAAATGCCTTCCCCTTTCTAAAAAAAGACTCTTGTTCTCAGATCATGATGTGCAGATGGGGGAGGTGGGAGAACTGCACCCCTGCTGCACGCTCCCGCCCTGGATGGGTGACACGGAGCTGGCACGCAACACGCCGTGCCCAGCACAGGGACACCTCTGACAACCGAGAGCCGGCGGCCCAGCAGGAGGGCTCACTCCCTAGGCGACCGGAGTCTCTCACCTGGGATCCGCTAGGCATGGCCTGATCTGAAGTCAATTCGTCCTGGTGGCGGGGACACTCATCTGAGTTGACACGTGTGGCTTTTAAAGGTTATGGTTATTTTCCCATGAAGGCTCCTCTGCTTTTCTTTAGAAGTATTGCTGAGTATGACCACAGGTGCTGGCCTAGGCCCTTCTGGGGTTTGGGGAGCAGATGATTTGTGTTCTGTGCTCGAATTCGGAGGCCAGAATCTGAATTCAGAGACACATGAAGGGTTTGGGGGGTGTGGGCAAGCAGGGCCTGGGAGCTGAGCCGGCTTGGGCCCAGGGCAGCTCCTGACGTTAGGACTCCACGGTGGGTCTTCCCTGTTGTCCTCCAGGTGAGTGGTGCCCCTGGGGGAGCCATGAGGCCATCGTACCAGTCACCTGTCCCTGCTTCCCCTGGAGCCAGCCCTGGCTTCCAGAACCAGGCAGCCAGATGTGCCGAGTCTGGTCCCGAGACCGCCATGTCCAGGGCGTGTCCGCTGTCCTTACAGAATCCCTCCCTCCCTCCCCGCCCCCCGCCTGCCGTCCGTAGGAATTTGAGCGACTGCCGTGACCCAGGCTGGCTGGCGCTGGGCTGCGATCCTGGCGTTCCAAACAGCGATGCTTCCATCTGCTCACCATCCCAGCTCGAGGATTGTTGTCCTTTCTCGCTCTGTCCTCAGCCCGGGTCCATGTGTAACTGGGCTGGCCATTTTCACAGCACAGGAGCCGCAGGCAGGGTGGTGCCCAGGACGCGCAGCCCTCAGTCTAGGGCTTCCAGCCTGGTGCTTGCTCCCTTCCATGCTGCCTTGGGGGCCACACGCTGATCTGGGGCCCGGGGCCACGTTTCTACCTTCTAGGACTCAACTCTTCAAACCCCAGTCTCAGCGCAGCGGTGGCTCCTTTCAGGGCCCCAGAATGGACCACCTGACCTAGGCATGCCGCAGTTTCCCCCTGCTTCCGAGTCCTTGCCCGTGAAGCAGGCGGTGACACGGTGCGCTGCAGGACTTCGCCGGTCCCTGAAGTTGTTCCCACGTCCTCTTTCTGCACCCCCACGTCCAGATCAGCCCGCCCGGGGTGCCCTGCGGTGTGTCCTCCGGGTCTTATGGGGCTTCCCCTCCTGTACTTCTTCCCACCTTGTCGTTAAGACGTGCGTGGCTGTCATTATACCAGCCCAAATGGATAACTAGTTAAACTTGATTGAAGTTTGGACAAATGGAACACTCATGCTCATGCTCTGGAAAACCTGGTCCCAGCATCGCAGCAGCCACATGAGGTGGCCAAGCCACCTCTGCTGCCCAGGACACGCTTCCTGCACAGGACCTTCTCCAGCTCCGAGGCCACCAGCGTGGAGGCACCGCCAGTGACAAACCCGGCATCGGCAGCGCTGGGCAGGCCCGTGTGTCTGACGTACTTGGAGGCTTCCGCAGCGCCCACAGTTTTAAAACTTCAGAGATGACCCTTGTGTTCTCCCCGAAGCTAGAAAGGAAAGGGAGTGGAAAACGGAAAGCTGGAGATGCAAAGGACCTAGAAGGACTTGAGACCAAGTTCATCCTTTTTTGTTTGTTTGTTTAAGGCTTTATTTATTTGTCTTTAAAGAGAGGGAAAGGGACCTGGCCCTGACCAGGAGCTGACCCAGTGGCCTCTCCGTTCACTGGCCGGTGCTCAATCCACTGAGCCACGCCAGCCAGGGCCCAGGCTCATCTTTCTGAAAACGAATGCAAAAGAAGGTGAGAGAAACCAGTTTTGCTATACAGCACTTACAAATTAACAGGCCGTAAAGCTCCAGGACGAAGAACGGGTGCGTGACGGAGCGTGTGAAGGTACGAGTTGCACAGGCTTGCGCTTCCCCTCGGGGCATCCCGCCCCCCACGGACCCCTCAGCTCAGAGCCACAGAGAGCCGCTTCCTCCCTTGCCACCTTCCCAGGTCGCCACGCAGGCGTGTCTCAGCATCACTGTTCTAGCAAAGCCAAGGCCCAGATGAGCGACTGTGTGCCGGATGCTCGACTGGGCCAAGTCTTCACTTCCTCAGCGCCCACCTGGCCACCTGGGCTTTGCAGACGGGGCAGCTGAGGCGCAGGGACCGCCAGGGCCTGCATCGGGCACACAGACTCCGGTTTCTGGGCTCCGGAGCTGCCCTGCGTGCATGGCGCACAGCTGATCCTGTGAGCAGCCCCTGGCCTCCACACGCGTGTGAGCGTGGCCGCCCCCATGCTGGGACTGAGCTCTGCGTCTGTGTCTGCAGGGTGAGCCGGGCCCTCCAACGGGGCGATGTTGTGTCTCCGTTAACATAACAGTCCGTGTTTCCCCCGCAAACAACAACGTTTTCTTGGCTTTGTTAAGACGGCAGGGAGGAAGGAGGTGCTCACCTTTGCTGCCAGGTTGCGGTGCTGCGTAGGGACACTGGCAGCCTGGAAGGAAGGCTGGTGGCATGGTTCCTAAGTGGTCGGGGAGAGCCGCCCTGCTGGAGTTTTGTGAGGTTTCCTCCTTCCGCCCCTGCAACCTGGGAGAAAGTGCGCGGTGACCCTGGCGGCGCTTCTGGGGGGGAGACAGCTGGAGCCGAGCATCGTGTTGGCTTCGCAGTCACAGGTGTCTTCCTGGAGGCAGGGACCTGACAGGAGGGAGGGCACAGGGCTCCTGGGAGGCAGGAACTTCCGGCAGGATCCCTACTCACACTTCCAAGCACAGATGCTCCAGTCTTTTCCGCCTCATTTCTCACCCCCACGTTTGTGCCCCGGACTTGCGCCACACCCCTCCCTTTCAGGGGGTTGTTGAGATACCAGATGCTGTTGGGGAGACCTGCATGCAGTCTGGGGAACACCTGCGGTCACAGATCTCCAGTGGCAAGGACGTGCCCTCATGTTTTGTTAGATTCCCACAACATGGGGAGCAGACAGGTCCGCCGGGGGCTGCAGGTAGGTCTGCAATGGGCTGTGGAGACTGGGAGGGGCAGATCTGCCAAATGTGGACACATTTCACCCTGTGGCATCAGAGACCATCGCCACCGATCTCATCCGGAGAGTCTGCATGGCCTGGGGAGCTGCCCGGCTCTCAGAGGCCGGCACAGGTGTTCCAGGTTCGGGGGTTTTCCGTTCTTTCTCGAGAGCTCCCATCTTCTCATTGGCAGCAGACATTCTCGGCTGTTTTCCAGAAGTGACAGGCTCACTGCATTCGCTTTGGGGAAACAGTTGCAGTACCTCGAGGCTGAGTAAGGGCAGGTCCTCAGTGGAAGGCAGTGGAAGGGTGTCCCTGCGCCAAAGCTCCGGCCCGGTGTGCGGCGCTCCACCTGCACAGGTGCGTGTGCTCTGCGGCCGTGGCGCTTCAGGTGCGCATCCTGCAGAATACAAAGGGACATGTTCGTCAGGGTTGACTCTTAATAAAACGAATGTTTTTGCAGCATCATCAAAGACGTTCTTGCACGAGCTGGGCGTTTTTTGCCGCCAGCAACAGCTGATTGCACAAGGACCTCATGCCCCGACCGCCTGGGCTGCAGCACCACGTCCGCACCGTGGCAGGGACAAATAATATCTTGCCATTATTATGAAAACTGTTTTGACCTCATGGACTCCCTGAAGGGGACTTGGGGACTTGCAGGGGTCCTGGGGCCAGGCTTTAACAGGTGCAGCCGCGCACCAGGGCGCTCGCTGCTGGAAGCGTGAGGCTCAGGTGTTCAGGTGGCATCTTCGGGGAGGGCCAGTCTTGGGCCAGGCAGCGTGCTGGGCGGTGCCGCCCGTGTGAGCTCGGTCCCACAGCGGAGGGCTCCCGTAGGCGGCCGCCTGCAGAACCTTCCAGCCAGCGCCGAGACCGTGGTTACCGCATGGATGGTCCAGGGATGCGCAGGAGGGTCAGCCGACCCAGCTCCCTTCTCTGGTGCTAGTGGCGAGGGCTCTTTCCTAGAGCAGATGGCACTGACGGGTGGGCCTAGTTCTGCACACCAGCTGAAGAAGAGAAGGTCGGAGGCCCTGGGAAAGGCTTGGAAGCAGGTGGAGCAGGGGCTGCAGCCCAGGGGCTGGGGGTGCAGGTGTCGGATGGAGCCGGTGACGGGTCCAGAGGGCAGATCCCAGGGGCTGAGCCTTTTGTGCCGCAGACAGTGGTGGTCCACCACAGGATTTAGGCAGAAGTGTGATCAAATCTGATTGAGAAAGAGGGTGGTTAGACCGTCGTCAGGGGCACCAGTTGAGGCTGTTGCTGGAGCCCAGAGAGCAGATGCCCAGGCCAGGCCAGGGGTGCGGCGGGGATGGGGTCTGCAGCCATCGAGGGGGCTGTGGATTCAGACGGCTGGAGTTGGCAGGATTTGATGATTGAGCTGACGTTGAGGGGGAGGAACAGGGAAGCCGTCCAGGATGGTCAGGTCCGGAGTAGGCCTGGCTGCTCTGTGTGCATCGAGGAGGTGAGGGGCGTGGGAACCCACCCATCACAGATGCACGCACTCCTGTAGACCCAGGTGTGTACCCAGGGGTGCAGCAGAGGCCGCAGCTGCAGCCCAAGTTGATGAGATCACGCGGGGGGAGAATGGCACGTGTCCAGAGAGCGGGCACTGCAGGTCCACGGGTTCGGGAGGAGGGAAACCCGAGACCTAGGCCTTTCTGCACAAGGCGGCAGAGAATAGTTTAGAATCATAACCCTTCGCCCTGGCTGGCGTGGCTCAGCGGTTGAGCACCCGTCTGTGAACCAGAAAGTTGCCAGTGCAGTTCCCAGTCGGGACACTTGCCAGGGTTGCCGGCCAGACCCCAGTTGGGGGTGTGAAAGAGGCCACTGATCAGTGTTTCTTTCCCTCTCTTTCTCCCTCCCTTCCCCTGTCTCTGAAGACACATAAGCACAACCTAAAAACATATACGTACGTATAAATAAATTTAAAAATCAAAATCAAAACTCTTCAGCTAAACGTTGCGCGGTGGCCCGAACGTGGTGTTAGACGCCATCCTTCCGAGCGGCGTGGCCCGCGTGACACACGCTCCCGCCCCTGAGCCAACACCGGCTTCTGGTCTGTCAGCGCTGGCGAAAGTGCCAGCTACAGCCTCTCCTCCCCGGCCCTGAGTATTTGTCTTTTAAAAGTAGGGTGGCTTTTCTCCATCTATGGTGTTACAGTCCTCAGAAAGTTCACTCTCTGTATACTGATAGGGTACCCTGCTCATCTTGGGAGTTACTATTTTCATTACGCCCAACGGCCAGAGACGGAAACAATCCCCTTGGAAGCGTCTCTCACACGTGCCACCCAGGCGAGAACTGGTCCTTGACATCCCAGTGGCAGCGGGGGTGGGGGGCTGTGCGTGTGTGCATGTGTGTAAGTGTGTGATGTGCGCGTGCGTGTGTGGCCACGGTGGAGGCAAAGAGCAACCGGAGCTGCAGGAGCATTTTCCAGCAGTTTCCCTCTGTAGAAGGGGAGGGGGTGAGGCAGGCACAGGCTGAACAAAGGGAGAGTTTGGAACGGGGCAGCTTGGCCCTTCCCCCTCAGCACCCCAGTAACGCCCAGGCCCCACCCTGAGCAGTGGCTTGGCACCGGGCCATCAGCCTCACCTGCGGTAGGTGGGGCTGATGATTACTTCCGGTTTCTCTTTACATTTTAAAATCTTCTCTCATGTGTTTCTGTACTTCTAAAATCAAGAGAGGTAAAAGATAGGCAGCTGAAATGTCTCCCAATTCTAAACTCAGGGCCCAGGGACAATTCGCTGGCAGCCCAGGCCTCTGTTCAAGGCTCCGCCCCGTAACCCGGAGTCCAGGAGGGACTGCGATGGGGACACGGGCAGAGGAGGGTCCGATCTGACCCTTGGGCAGCGAGGGCTGGAGGGTGTTCCAGCCTGCTGGGTGCTGGTGACAGATCATGTGTCTTCAAGCACTTTACTACGCCTGTTAGCTCCGCCTGGACACTGCTTTCTGGAGGAGGAAAGGGATTAACGGTGTTTTCTTCCATTGCGTGTTCTGAGTTCTGTGTTTGCTCCAGGTGTACGTGTGTTGCTGCTGCCTGCGATTCATACTGAAAACCCCGGCGCATCGCAGAGAGAGGAGGACACGGAAGGGACTCTGTCCCTCCTGGTTCTCTCTGTCATCTGTCGCGCCCACTCCCGGCAGGGGAGCAGGACTCCGCAAGTGCGGCCCCAGGCACTGCTGGGGTGACCGGGCAGCCGGCGGGGCGGCGCTCAGAGCCCGGGCTGTGCTTCTGTGAACAGAGGTGTGTGCATCCTGCGAGGTGCTGGCAGGTGGTGGCAGCTGGACGCCATATCACCCGAGGGCAGGCTGCGCCCGTCTTCTGTCTTGGGGGCGCTTTGCCTTGCTTGATGTGCTGCGTAGCGCTCTTTAAAAGAACCCCGCCTGCGTGTGCCACTGAGGCAGAGGCAGAGGCAGGAGCCGTAAATAGCAGGACCGTGTGCACGTGTGTGCGGGGACCGTGGGAGCCGGTGCATGATCCCGCAACGGGTTCGGTTGAGTTAGTGCAGGCTGTAATCCCTCCTATTCACATGGTGCCTTAACTTTCCGAAGTGCTTGCCCAGGTGGCGTTCGGATGGTGGCTTAGTTGGGGCTACAGGTCATGACTGGAAGGTGAACCCCCCTGGGGGTGGGGACAGAGCTCAGCTCTCCCCTCATTTCCTTCCTCTGCCTCCCTGGTGGAACGTGCTGGGACCAGGACTTCGGGAACCAGCAAGCATGTTTGTCTCACTTCAGAATACTGTGTGTTCCTTTTGTTACCCTGTGTGAACCGCGTGAAGGCCGTGAGCCTGAACAGGCCTGCACCAGGTAGCGGTGGCGGGGCTCGCCAGCATGGCTGTGCGGGCCAGCCTGCCCCCTTCGCCCTGGTGGTGGGTGTCTGGGTTCCCTTCCTCTGGTCCTCTTCGGGCAGCCGAACCCTCACTCGGGCCTTTTCACATGTAACAGGCTCTCCTTCTGGCCTGCTTTGCCCCACGCGGCGTGCTGGCTGTCACCAGTCCAGCCCATCTGTGCTTTCGGATTCAGCTGGCGTGTCAAAGGCTGGACATGCTGGGCCCTTCAGAATGCTCCCCCTGGGGAGGAGTGAGACCCCACCCCGGCCTCTCCATCTTGAGCCTTGCCATCCTGCCTGCCAGGCACGCCCGGGGCCGGGAGGCGGTGTGCTGGCTGAGGACGCGAGTGCGAGTGGCACCTTCCATGCTGACTGAATTTCTTGTGATGAAATTGCCACTTAGGAGACCTGCTGCCAGCACAACAGCGTCCTGTCCGCTGCCGGTGCGGCTCCCGGCTCGCAGCCTGCGCACAGGCCTACCCCCTTGCTTTGGTGTCGCCTCCGCCCCACGGGCACCAGACCCCGGCTTAGGTGTCACACAGAGCTGGGCCCTTTCTGGGGTAGTGTGGGCGGCAGCAGGTCACGGGCCTGGTGTCACAAGATCACATAAGACCTCGAGTCTGGATTCTCTGAGCCAGAGTTTCTGTCATCTATAAAATCGGATTAAGTGACCGAACAATTTCCAAAACAATGTACACAGGCAGACTACGGACTGTGCAAGCCCTGGAGAAGCGTTGGTTTCCTTCTTTGGTGCCCCCGCCTGCTGGGCCATGTCTGGGCTCTGGACAAGCAGGTCCTTGCACCCCAGTGGGGAGGGACAGGGAACAAGTCAGCAAACAGATGAACAGGTGTTGAATACACTGAAGAACATGAGCTCATGACTGAGTGACTTAGATTGGGTGGCCCAGGGTGCTACTCCAGGTGAAGCACCACTTCCTCCAGGAAGCTGTCCTGGATTGTCCAGGGCTAAAGCAAGAGCGACCCCTGGCAGTGAAGGCCTTGACTATGCATTGTCTCTAACCTCACGTGCCTATGTATACTAAGTGTTATTCTGCCCCTTTGTAATGAGGGTACGAGAGTCAGACACCAAACAGTGGCCTCAGACCTCAGAGCCAGAATGTGGCAGAACTGAGTGTCCTGGCTGCAAGCCTCGGCCCCTCCGTTTTCCTGCGTTGCTGTTCCTCCCGGACCTGTGCTCACCTCTGCGCCAGAGCCTGTCAGAGCCCGGGGACGTTTTCTGTCTCCCCTTTCCCCACTAGCCCCGAGCTCCCAACTGAAGGGGCTTGTCGCCCACCCTTCCCAGCTGGAAGTGCCTGGCACTGCCGGGGGTTCAGTGCAAGTTCTCGGAGTTCCTGACCGGCTGCAGCCAGCCTCCGCCTCGCATTTCCACTCACGGGTTCCCCGAACTCTGCTCTGTAGACCGCAGTGGCAAGGTGGAGACACGTGCCGAGAAAATGAGGAAAGGAGAAAGATTGTTCGTGTCAAGGGAGCTGTTGTCGATGACAACTGCAGCCTGCAGCTGGCAGGGACCGCAGGGTGCGGCTCCGCACGGGGCACACCAAGCCCCAGGCGCGCGTGTGGCCTCGTGGGACTGTCCCCTCTCGGGAACTGGCCAGCCTGCCTCTCAAGAGTCCGCAGCATGTGAAGTATGCGTCGTCCCGCGGTGCTGAGCAGGGAGGGGACCACTGAGTTCCAAGGCTGCGCCCAGCAGCTCTGAGGGCAGGAATTCCATCTGCCCACGCACCCTCCCCGAGGCCGAAGGTCAGGCAGCAGGTCACAGTGCCCCCGGCCCCATCAGCCTCCTGAGCGAGCGCCGTTGCTGGCCTGTCTTGGACGAGGCTCTCCCGTGTTCATCGACCCCATTCGGCGTCTGTGCCACCGTGAGCCCAGTGGCCGCGTCCAATCTTCAGGCAAAACGTGGCCGCGGAGGCGACAGGAGAGCCCTTTGAGTGTCTGGGACATGACTGTTTCGGAGGAGGAAAGGGACGTCCACGCTGGTGCCAGGAGAACCAGTCGGGAGCAGAGTGGGCGTTGGGACTCTGCTGTGAGCAGGAATGTCCCGCAAAACGAAGGGCTGTGTGGACGAGGAGCAGCCGGGACCGTGGCGAGAAGCCGGGGAGGGCCGGCCAGGCAGCTGCTCGCCTGACGCCAGCCAGCAGGTGACAGTGGCCGTGAGCTCTCCTTTATTACACTCATTCACCCCGGCGACTGTCCTGCCCCGCAGAGAGCCCTTGCGCAGACAGGGAGCAGCCCTGGCGCCGCGGGACCCAGGGGCCGTGGTGTGTGCGGGGGCTGCCTCGGACCCGAGCCTCAGCGGGTGCTGTGCGCCCCAGAACGTGGGCCCTTCCTCTCGCCTGGCTGGCTGGGAGCTTATTCTTTGCACCAGGTTACTTCGATTGGCCCCCCGTTTTTGTCTTTCTCTCACTTTTTCCCCCTCGCATGGTTTCAGGTTAACCTCCAAATGGCACTCAGAGAATCAAGCTGCACAGTTTCACATTGGAAAATGCTGCAACTCAAATGCCCAAGTATCCTTTTCAAGTGCAACTCATGTATCAGAGAACTAGATTATCCGTTTGCATAATTTGAATGTTCTTTAAAAGTGATCTCACAGCTGTGGCTGGTGTGGCTCAGCGGATTGAGCACCGGACTGCGAATCAAAGGGCCACTGGTTCAATTCCCAGTCAGGGCACAGGCCTGGGGTGCGGGCCAGGTCCCCCGTTGGAGCTCACAAAAGGCAACGACACAATGATGTCTCCCTCTCTCTCTTTCTCCCTCCCTTCCTCTCTCTAAAAATAAATAAGTAAAGTCTTTTTTTCACTGCATAGTTCCAAGATCTTTTTTATTTAAGTGACCTTACAGAAATGTACCCCGAGTGGTACCTTTGGATGTATTTTGTATGGGGCTGGAAGCAGAGTCTTGAAAGTAAGAGTCAACGGCTTCTTGGATCGATCTGAACATCCAGCTGACTGGTTGTGTTGGTTTTTCACCTCAGTCCCACTCCCTGAACGCTAGAGGAAGCCAGCAGGTGGGGAAGCTGCAGCCCTTGGGGGTGGGCTGGGGATGGGAACTGAGAGAACCCTCTGGTAGGGACCTTGATTTAAAATATTTGTAAGGTTTATTGAGAGAAGACGTGCTCTAAGCTTTAGGTACAGAAATTGCCCAATATTTATCTTTTTCCTTTCTTTGTCCAAATACTATTTTCTCATATATATGTATATGGTACAAATACACACACACACACACACACACACACGTATATATCCTGTCTCATTTCGTGGAGAGTTTTTCACATCTTGTGACACTTGAGTAGGTTTGCTGGAATCATGAAACACATTTAGTGTGTTTTATGAGGATTTTTGTTCTGCTTTCCTCCCCGCCCCCTTTTTTTAAAGCTCCTTGGAAGCATTATTGACACACAATCATCTGAACCTATTTAAATGAACAATTGGATAGGTTTTGACCTACACACATATCTGTGAAACCATAGCCACTATCAAGGGGATGAACATACGTGTCTCCCCCTGAAGTCCCGGCGTGCCACCTTGTCCCGGCTCCGTCCATCCCCCGAGCTTGGCTGGCATCCTGCATGGTTTCCTGTTAAGTGGAATCAAACAGCGCCCTGTTCTCAGCCTCTTTCCCTCGCATCATTCCTGCGAGACTCATCCACTGTGATGCTTGGATCAGTGTGGACTGCTTGCATTCCTCAGCTCTGTATCCACCGTGGGAACACACCACCGTTGGTTTTCGCACTTCCTTGTTTTGGGGGCGTGGGGGCTGTGTCCCGTTGGGGGCTGTTACGAAGTGGCTTTGACGGTGCGTGCCCAGGTTTTGCATGAACGTGTGGTTTCATTTCTCTTGGATGAACACACAGGTGGAGGATGGTGGGATCCACCCGCAGGAGGAGGATGGGGGGCCAACTGTTCTGTTTCCCAAGGTGGTTGTAACACTTACATCTGGGGTGTCAGTGTCCGGTGTGTGGGAGATCCAGCTGCTCCACGGGCCACCAGCACGATTTTTGTAACTATTGTCTGATTTTGCCATTTGAGTAGGGCTGGCTTAATGGGTGAGCTGAGAAGTATTCCCTCCTGCCCGTCATCTGGAAGGAGTTTGTGTGGTGATACTTCCTTCCTGAAACATTTGGTAGAACCCACCCGTGCTGCTTTTGTTTTGCGGAAAGGTTTCTGACGACACATTCAAGTTTCAGAATAAAGCTATTTAAATCTATTCTTCGATGAACTTAGTTTTTGTTTTTCAAAGAACTTATGTAGTTCTTCTCAGTTATTGAATTTATTGGCATAGAGCTTTTTTAAAAAAAAAAATAAAGCAAACTTTATTATTTCCAGAAAGAGGGGGAAGGGAGAGAAGCAGAGGGAGAGTGACATCAATGCATGGCTGCCCCCCACCTGCCCCCCGCCACAGAGCTGGCTGGACACCTGGACTGCAACCCGGTCATGTGCCCGGCTGGGAATTGAACCAGCGACCCTTCAGTTCACAGGCCGGCACCTTATCCACTGTGCCACCAGCCAGGACACTATTGGCATAGAGCTCTTCTTCCTATTTCCTTTTAATAGCTGTAGCTGTAGCTTTTAATAGTGATGCTGGTATTTTGTGTCCTTTCTTATTTATTTTTCTGATATATTTGGATACAGGTTTGTCAATTTTACTTACATTGTCTAAGAACTAGCTTTTGGCCTGCTCTTTCATCTGTCATTGATTTCCGCTCTGAGGTGTGTTACCTCTTCTCTTAGGCTCACTTTCGGATTCTTGCAGTACAAGCTGAGGTCATTTCCCACCACCTCCTCCTCTCCCCTCTCCTTCCTTCTTTTCTGCTGTAGGCGTTGAGTGCTGCAAAAGTCTGAGAACCAGAGTAGCCGCGTCCCACCAATTTTGCTTCCCTGTGTTTTCATGTTCATTCCGTCCAAAATATTAATTTTCCACTTTATGCAATTTGAGTTCATTTTTGTAAAAGCTATAGGGTCTGTGTCTATGGGTAACTAATTGTCCCAGCACCGGTTGTTGAAAATACTACCTTTGCCCCTTTGTCGAAGATGAGTCGACTGCCTGTGGGGTGTGTCTGGGCTCCCTGTTGTGTTCCACTAGCCTGTTCCCTCCCCAGTAACATGACATCTTCATTACGGGGCTTTGTGTGGAGTCTTAAATTCAGATAGTGTCAGTTCTCAGCATTGCTGCCTTCGTTCAGTATTGTGTTTGCCTTCCCACATAAACTTTAGAATCAGTTTGTCAGTACTCACGCAATAGCCTGTGGCTTTATTGTGTTGACTCTATGGCTCAGCTTGGGAAGAACTGACATACTATTGGAACTTTTAAACCATGAACACGAAATACCTCTCTATTCCTTCAGATCCTTTTTTATTTCTTTCATCGTAATTTCATAGTTAGCCGCATATACATCCTAAGCATATGTTGTTAGATTTATACCTAAGTCCTTTCATTTTTTGGTGTTACGGTAAATGATGGTGTGTTTTTAAATTCCAATTCCAATTGTTCATTTCATAGGAAAGCACTTTTTTGTGCTTTTTGTAGATGAACCTTCTATCATGCAGCCTTGTTATAATCCCTTATTCTGGAAGTTTTCTTATCTGTTCTGGACTTTCTACACAGACAGTTATGTCACCCGCAGTGTCCTTTCTTCTCTCCCAGTTTGTGTACTTTTACTTGTATTTCTCTTCTCGCACTAGCTGGCTCCCAGTGTGGTGCCCAGGGGAGTGAGGGGAGCAGGCCTCCCAGCTCTGTCCCATTTTTAGGGGGAAAGCGTCCAGGTCTCATCATTAAGTAGGTGGGGAAGTGCGTGTCCCCAGTTTGCCAGATTTTTCTCTTTATCCCTGGTCTTTTTTTTTTTTGGAAGAACTGGCTGATACCTTTATTGCTTTTGGGGGTAGGGGTTGCTCAGGAGCTCTTGCTAACTGAGGCCTGCGTCCTCTTCACCATCACGGGCTCTGGCTACACAGGATGGCGCTGGCCCTGCGGATGGCGGCCATGCGCAGATCTAGGCGGTACTAGTTCTTGTGGGTCACGTGCCAGACACTGCTCAGGGCGGCCCGGGCATTCTTGTTGGTGGTCCGCATGTAGGAGGCCGCTGGTTTTCATTGGCCGGATCTCCGCTTCATGACGACCACCACACCTTTGCCATCGGCTGCGGGCTCCCCACCCACCATCTTGCCTTGCGGTGAATCAGCCCTTTGTCATGAAAGGAGCTGCGGGCCTTCAGGTTGTTGGGCTCAGTCCCGTGCATCTGCTGGTTCCTCTTGATCAGAAAGTTGGAGCAGTTCCGGGTCACCGTCCGTCATTGCAGGTGGGCAGCCGTGGCGGGGGCTCCTCGCGCTGCCCGCCGGACACGGAAGGAGCTTTATCCCTGGACTTAAGCCGTTTAATTTCACTCCGCCTTGGTGAACTTTTCATCATGTTCCTTGTGCTTGGGATTCGTTGAAATTTTTGATCTGCATTTATCAAATTCATCAAATTTGGGAACTTTTCAGCTGTTATTTTCCTAATAATTTATTCTCCATCTGTCCTCCCCTTTGACATTTCAGTTACATAGATAAGGTTAGTTTACAAACTCCCTGGTGCCCTATTCTTACTGATACTCCCTTTTTCTCTTCTTCCTCTTCCCCTCCTCCTCCTCCTCCTCCTCCTCCTCCTTTTCTCTCTCTCTCCCCAGCCTGTTTTCCCTTAGTATTCCTTTTTGATAGTTTCTATTGCTATTTTTTCATGTTCACTAATTTTTTCAGTTAACTCTTATCCAATGCATTGTAGTTTTCTAGAAGTTTGACTTTAAAATATATATAATATTTGGTCCTGGCTGGTGGCACAGTGGATAGGTACCAGCCTGCGAACCCAAAGGTCGCTGGTTCAATTAATTCCCTAGCCAGGGCACATAACCAGGTTGCAAGCCAGGTCTCCAGCCAAGTCTGTGGCTGGAGGCAGGTGAAAGGCAACCATACATTGATGTTTCTCTCCCTCTCTGCCTCTTTCCCTTCCCCTCTCTCTAAAAATGATAAAACCTTAAAATATATATATATAATATTAAAAATATATCTATAAAGTACATGCATACTGTATATATTACATACACACGCACACACACACACACATATCTTCATGCCTCTACCTAACATATTCAACCTTTCCTATGGCCTCTTCAATATATGTAATACAGTTTTATAATAACTTTGACTTTCCTGTGTAATAATTCTATCACCTGTGTTGTTTCTGGGTTAGTTTCGCTTGGTTGATTCTCTTCCTGATTATAGGTCATATTCTCCCGCCTGGTCATTTTTGTTGGATGCCAGACCCTGTGAGTTTAGCTCGGTTGGGAACTGGATATTTTCATATTCCTGTACATACTTGGGCTTTGTGCTGGGATGGGGCTGCGTTGCTTGGACACAGCTCTGTTGGGGACCAGAGTGAAGGGCTCCGAGTCCCCTCCCAGCTCCTGCGGGTGGCATGACTCGCGCTCTGCGGACGCTGACAGGAGCCCCGGTGCCTGTCCTGTGGGATGGGAGCCGTAGCGTCTGTCCTGTCTGCTGCTTTCTGGCAGTTCTTCCCAAGCCCGGGGATGCCCTCACCCGGCAGTGCCAGTCAGTTCTCAGCCGAAGACTCACTTCTGAGGTTTCTCTTCGCAGCCCCCCGAAGCACCCTGCCCTGGGCGCTCAAGTGCCCCTGGCCTTTCCAGCTCTGTCTCCGCAGCCCAGGGGCACAGTCCCCATGTCACCTCCTGGGAGCCCCCCAGCCTGTGCGGCGCGTTTTGTCTATTGTGTGTCGCTGTTTTGGGTAGGCTGGCAAATCTGGCCCCGGTTACTCCATCTTGGCTGGGGGCAGAAATTGATGGCACTTTTTTTAAAAAAGATTTTATTTCATTATCTTTAGAAAGAGGGGAAGGGAGAGAGGCAGAGAGGGAGAGAGACATCAATATATGGTTGCGTTTCACCTGCCTCCAGCCACAGACCTGACTGGAGACCTGGCTTGCAACCTGGTTATGTGCCCTGGCTGGGGAATTAAACCTGCAACCTTTGGGTTCGCAGGCCGGCGCCTTAACCACTGTGCTACCAGCCAGGGCTTTGATGGCACTTTTTAAAAAGTTGTTACATGATATCAATAAAAAAGAACAAAGTTTTACAGTCACAACAATAACCACTAAAAAAAAGGGATGTGGGTTCTCAGAACTCAGACCTGCCTTTGGATTCTTTCCTTACAATGTTGCAGCTTCACCTTTTAAAAAAGTATTTTTATTGATTATGCTGTTACAGTTGTCCCAATTTCTTTTCCTTGCTCCCCTCTCCTAAGACCCCCATTTCCTCCTGCACTCCCACCCCCACTTAGTTCATGTCCATGGACTGTGCATATAAGTTCTCTGATTTCACCCTTTCTTATATTATTTTTAATTTCCTGTCTATCTTGTACCCACCAATTATGTTTCCTAATCCCTACACCATTTCCCCCTTCTACCCCCTCCCCCCTCCCAGCTGATAACCCTCCCAGTGGTCCCCATACTTATGATTATGGTCCTATTCTGGTTGTTTGCTTAGTTTGGTTTTGTTTTTACTTTTTTAAAATTCTGTTGTTTTTAGGTGTGAGTTTGTTGTCATTTTACTGTTCATAATTTTGATCCTTTTTTATGAAGTAAGTCCCTTTAACATTTCACATAATAAGGGCTTGGTGGTGATAATCTCCTTCAGCTTTACCTTGTCTGGGAAGCACTTGATCTGCGCTTCCATTCTGAATGACAGCTTTGCTGGGTAGAGTCATCTGGGCTGTAGGTCCTTGCTTTTCGTCACTTTGAATACTTCTTGCCAGTCCCTTCTTGCCTGCAAAGTTCCCTTTGAGAAATCAGGTGATAGTCTTACAAGAACCCCTTAGTAGGTAACTCTCTTCTTTTCTCTTGCTGCTTTTAAGATTCTCTCTTTATCTCTAACCTTTGGCATTTTAATTATGATGTGTCTTGGTGTGGTCCTCTTTGAGTCTTGCTTGTTTGGGACTCTCTGTGCTTCCTGGACTTAGATGTCTATTTCCCTTGCCAAATTTAAGAAGTTTCCTTTTATTATTTTTTCACACAAGTTTTCAATTTCTTGCTCTTTTGGCATCTCTATGATTTGGATATTGGCACATTTAAAGTCATCCCATAGGTTCCTAAGATTCTTCTTGATTTTTTCCAGTTCGTTTCTTCATTCTGTATTGGTTGACTCTTTATTCCTTCTTTATGTATCAAACTGTTGATTTGAACCCTGGTTTCCTTCCCTTTACCCTTGGTTTCATGTGTATTTTCCTTTATTCATTAGCATAGCCTTTACTTCGTCCTTTCTGCGTTTGCAGTATTTAAGCATGTCTGTCAAGTCTATGAGCATCTTTATCACCAGTGTTTTGAACTCTGCATCTGTTAGGTTGGCTATTTCTTTGTCACTTAGTTTGGCTACTGGGACCTTGATTTGTTCCCTTTTTAGAGCCATACTTCTTTGTTTCCTCAACTTGACAGGCTCCTGTGTTGGCTTCTGTGTCTTAGGTAGAGTGGTGGCACCTGTTACATTGTAAGGGGCGGAGCCTTAGGTCCTGGGTGACCTGTCCCACCACGTAGTGGCGCTGTGTGTGGGGGGAACAGTGCTGGGCAAGCAGCACTCGCCCCTTTTCCTGGCACCTCTCCCACTTCCCGTGTGGGACTGGCGCCTCTCCAGCTGTTGTCCTGGCCCTGGTTCCCAGAGTGGGCGGGTCTGTGGACATGCCAGGACCGCGGGGGCCTCTAACCAAACAGACTGCTGAGAGTTTCTTCTTCCACCCCAACCCCCACTGGTTTTCACATCGGAAGCAATGAGGCTCTGTTTTCTCCCCAGCACTGGGACCGTGAGCCATGGGGTCCGGTCTGGTGCTGGGACACTCAACAGGTGTCCCTACTGTGACTGCGCTTTCCTCTGGTTGGCTTCAGCCACAGTCCCCCCGAAGCTGCTGCAGCCACACCACCAGGTCACCTCTCTGGCCCGGCTCCGCCCCTCCTACCCGTCTGGACGAGTCTTTCTTCTCTGTGTCTTGGTTGGACTGGCGTGCAGCTCCAGGTGCTGGGATGTCTGGTTGTCTCTAGTTTTGAGGTGGAAGCACCCACTTCTGGCTGTGGAAGGAGACGCAGCGTGTCTGTCTAGGCCTCCATCGTGGATTCTGCACGCTGCCTCTCTGGTAGGAACCTGACAGGTGTGTCGTACCACGGGAAGCAAGGTGTTTGCAGCTGGAGCGCCTTCCACCAGCCAGCGTGTCGACCGGATGGCTCCGAAGATGGATGGCTGTTCTCGCTGCGCGGTAGGGAGCTTCCTCCCGGAGAACCTGTCAGCTGGGAGCCCCACTGGTGGGTTTTTAACATTTGAGCTGTGCTCCTCTGACGTTCCTTTCCAGCTAGAAAAGGACAGGTTTCACATGAAGGAAAACTACCCGAAATAAGGCAGAACTGTTCAGTCTCGAAGACTGTGACGAGAGGGGCTCTATGGGACTTCCCTCCCTCTTCAGGTGGACACCCCGTTGCCTCAGCCACCCACGGGTGCTCCGGCAGCCCCCTTCTGCTCTGGCCTCGGCCTCTCGGGGGCAAGCGCTGCACAGCTCCCCAGAATCTGCTGCAGGAACTGTTGTTGTGCTGTTTTCGCTGAAGGGCAAGGCCTGTCCTTTGCTGTTACAACCAATAACACTACCAACCGTGAATGCGCCTAAGGTTACGTTGCCATTTGTGTTGAGCATCTGTTTGCTGTCCTTGCTTCCTACACGGTAGTGCGTTTACCCCGACAAGGACGTCAGCAGCAGGTGGCAGCCTTCCTGGAGTGGCAGAGTCACTGTCACGGTCGCATGGCTCGTAACCGAGAGACCCAGGACTCCAACCCTGCCTGATCCGAGTGCTGTCAGAGCGTCGTGTTCCGAAGCCCCAGGACCCGGGCTGTCTGGGGCGGGGATGCTGGTCGTCAGCCTTCCTGGGGGCTGGTTCTCTCCCTCTCTGCCTCTTTCCCTTCCCCTCTCTCTTCCCTGTTTGGAGCTGGACGAGGTGCCGTGGGGTGGAAGCGAGCCTGAGCCCTGCTGCTGGCGGGGGAGGGGGGGAGTGCGGGGGCACGATGGCTTCTGGGGCGGGTGGCCACTGGGACATGTGCAGGAAGGGCCATGCACCACTGCGGGCCGCTTGAGTCCTGTCTGCCCCTCGCCCCTCACGTCAGTTTGTGCGGCAGGGTCTCCGGCGCTGAGATGAAGGGGCTCTCCTGTCGCGTGTGCATCGGTGCCCACGCCTTCCTCAGGCAGCGAGCAGGTGCCCCAGCCCCAGCCAGCAGTTCTGCATAAGAGAAGGTTAGAGAGAACCTCGTCTTTTCCAAGCCTCCCCCAGCTGCACGAAGTTAGTTAGGGTGCTTGGCAGGCTGGGAAGCTGAAGAGAGGACCCACGGCAGTGACCTCCGGGGGCCAGCTGTGGAGGTGCTGGGACGGGGGTCACTTCAGCGTGAGGGACCTGCTCCCGTTTTCCGCGTGTGGGATCTCCTGACGACGGAGGTGCTCTTTGGTGGCACCCGGGCGGGCTCTGCGCCTTGGGCCGTGCTCCGGTGACGCGTTCAGAGGCTGGAAGTGCTGCGTGTCGGTTCCGCCAGGCTTTGGGTGTTGTCTGTCGTCCGGCTTAGTCCGCTGTTGTCCCAGCTGGAGCACAAAGTCATTGGAGCCCCTCTGGCCTTGCCTGCGCACAGGGGGAGGATAATAAGGCCTCCAGCACTGACAGCTGAGCTGCTTCTCCCAGCTCAGGAGACCCCCACCCCACCTCCGTCCTGCGGGGAGGCCTTCCCGACGAGGTGTGCAAAGGCCCGGCTCCCACGTGGCAGCTGTCCCACAGACTTGCCCTCCCTCCCGTCTTTTGTTCGCACTTAGAGGGTTTTATCCAGATGTTTAACCCCTCAGAGGGGAGACAGATATAGGTGCCCTTCCCACTACCCCCTGCACTTGGCTTGATTTTCCTGTTCTGCACCCAGGCCCCTGGACAGGGGGAGGAGTCCCACAGAGCCTGTCCACTCACGAGATGTTACACAGAACTTAACGGACATCTCTTCCGAGTGGGCCACAAGACTGTTTTCACCGAATGTCCCTTTGTGAGATCTCCTGGTGTAAGAGCAACCAACCTCAGCCAACAAAAACAACCCCTCATTGACAAGGCCAGCGGGTAGACCTGATGTCACTTGGACTCTCAAAGTTATTTCATTTATTGATTGATTCCTGCATGTGCCATGACTGGAGATCAAACCCGCAACCCTAGCCTGTCAGCATTCTAGGCAGCTGAGCAACCTAGCCAGGGCTTCACAAGTTATTTTATCTTTTAGGTTAACGTTCAACAAAATTCCCACTGAGGCAAGTCTATGTATTTTCACATGGTATAGATGCATGTCACCGCGACACCATCAGAACAGAACATGTCTGTAATCTCCTGAAGCGCCTCTGTGCTGCTCCCCTTCCCCACGCCCTGTGGCTTTGTCCTGAGGGTGGCATAGAAATGGTGTCATACAGTGAGGAACCTTTTGAGACCAGCTTCCTTCATGCAGCATGATGCCTCTGAGAGCCATTCAAATGGCCTGTATCCGTGGGTCACTTTTCATCTACATCGCACTCCGCTGTCTGGATGTACCAGTTGGTCCGTTCACCAGGCGAGCTGTCCATGTTTACCAAAAATGAATAGCCTCTCTAACATGCGTGTTCATTTCTCCAGAGGCGGTGCCTGGGACTTGCTAGGTCACATGGTAAGGATACGTTCAACTTGGTAAGACACTGCAGAGCTGCGGTCCAGGGTGGCCGTACCGTTTTGCGCGGCCGCCAGCAATTACAGCAGAGCTTCCTGGGCGCTGCGTCCCTGCTGCCCGTGTCTTGCGCTGGGGCCATTTCTGCAGGTGCGTGTGACATCTCCGTGTGGGTTGAGTTTGCGTTTCCCCCCCTGGCCAGCGGCGTCAAACATCTTTTCATGGGCCTGTTTGGTCTTTAATGAAGTTTTTGTTCAAGTCTTCTCTGTCAGCTCCAGTGTTTTGTTCATTTTTGGATTTACACTCAATTTCTTTTCTTTCCTCTTGAAAATGGGTTCCAATTCTTGAACCCCACTGTGTTCTTAGTCATTTTGGATTGCACCCCGGGCGTCGTGGACGTCAAGTTGGGGAGGTGTGTCTTCTGCTTCCCCGGGACTCTTGCTCCCCTGCACCGGACGGCGAGCCCTGTTTCTGGGGCCGCCGCCCCCCTCCCAGTTCTGTCGTTAGTGGGGCTGCCTGACACCGCGCGAGTGTGTATGGGAACGGACGGGGCTTGGGGGTCCCTGTCTGGCTTCCTTCTCCCTTAGATTCTCCCCCCCTCTCCAGTGCTCAGGGGATGGTTTTCTTGGGGTGAAACAACTGCAGGGCTCTGCACCCGCACCCTCGCCCCACTGGGCGCGCCCCCTAGCTGTGGCCCAGTGCCAGGTAGAAGGGGATTTGTTTGCGTAGTTTTCCGCCTGCCACTGCCAGGCCAGCATAGGTGGCCCATCCGAGTCACTGCTGCTTGTGCCCACTCTCTAGAACTTTCCAGTAGTGTTGGGTGGTGTCCAGGCTCGCTGATTGCTTTCTGCAGGGCTGTGTCCTAGAGGGTCCGTCGTACCGGGAAGCAGGGGACTCTGAGATGCTCATGTGCTGGCTGGGAGATGTGGACTGCGAGCGGCTACATGGGAGGCTCGCGGTCGTACCGAGGCTCTGCAGGAAGGGATAAGTCGGTGTCTGGGGAGTGACAGCGTGGGCAAGGCTGGGAGGAAGGTCCTCTGTAGGCTGCAGTTTGAGCTAAGACCCGAAGAACAGAGAAAGCTTCTTGAGAAGCGTGCTGAGCAGAGGGGGCAGCCCGTGCAGAAGCCCCCAGGTGGGGAGAGGGCCGCGGGGCCGCCGCGGGTGAGGGAAGGGAGGACGGTCCGCGGGGCCTGAGAGGGGCCCGGGAATCACCGGTGCTCTACGAGGGAGCATTACCGCGGCTTCCCGCACCGTGCGGGGAGGTGGGGTAGAGACCCTCACACCCCTTCTACCCCCGAGGCCCTCCGATTCCACGGGAAAGAAAAATACGAGGACCGTTCCAACCACAGTTAAAAAGTGAGCGGCACTGACGTGAGGAGGAGGAGGCTGTATCAGGACGCAGCGTTGTCCTTTGTGGTGGCAGATGCCACGCGACCTCTGCGGAAAGGCCGTTCTCTCCGGCTTTTCATCATTTTGCGATGTGCTCGCATGTGTTTCCTGGGCTGGTTTCCCGGGGGAGCATGTGCCACTCACTTGTCCTTTCCTGGTTCAGATGACAGCGCGTCCGCGGCGAGCAGCATGGAGGTGACAGACCGCATCGCCTCCCTGGAGCAGCGGGTCCAGATGCAGGAGGATGACATCCAGCTGCTGAAGTCGGCGCTGGCGGACGTGGTCCGGCGGCTGAGCATCGCTGAGGAGCAGCAGGCCCTGCTCAGCAGGAAGGGACCGACCAAAGGTGGGCGTTTGACTCTACCCAGGGGCGGTGGGACGGTGGTCGCACGTGCGACCCTGGCTCTGGCTGGCGGGTTGCATATTCGTGAACACCTGTGGGTGCCCGAGGAGGCTGTTCCCCTGGGAGGGTGTTGCTAACTCTCACCTCCTACTGTCCTTCACTTGGGCCCAGCAAACTCAGAACTGATCCCGCACCACACGGGTGGCTCTGAGCCGAGGCCGGGCCCAGAGGAGCTGGGGCCCCACGCCTGCCACTCATCCCCGGCCCCACTAGCCAGTGAGCTCCTGCCTCTTTTGACTCCACGCCCCCGTGGGAAGGTAGCCGACAAAGCACCCCTTGCCTGGCGGGTGCCGGCAAATGGAAACACTCAGTGTGCTTCCCTACGGCTCCTGGGAACGAAACACGAAGAGCAGTGTTTTGTTTTAAATAACCCGATAGTGACCCTCGTTTTGCCGTTCTGGAATAAACTGCCTCCTGGGAGCTTCTGTCCGGCTGGTTCGGACCCCGCTGTCCGCGTTCACCTGATAGGTGCGGCCTTCCTTTTGCCAGAATTAAACTCTTTGCTGTGAAATTCCCTTGGTTAAAACATCCTGAGACTGTGGCCGGCAAATGTCCCTTTAACGTGACTTTTCTTACTGTGTCTGGATTCACTCCACCACTTCACTGTTCCCCGTTTTCCCTGGCGTCAGGAGAGGGCACCGTTCCGGCTGCAGGCGGGGTTCTCTCCAGCCATCTCTGCACGTCCCTGCGGGCAGAAATGCGTTTCTCTGTCCTCATTTCTTCATCCTCCAGGGCAGTTGCCACCAGCCCCGTGCAACATACGCGTGCTGGGTGACGTCTCCATTTTGTGTGCTTTTAGCTAATCTTTCTCTCCTTTTGAGTTACAAAGCCAGTAGGATATTTTATTTTTTAAGCATTTTATTCATTATTTTTAAAGAAAGGGGAAAGGAGAGAGGCAGAGAGGGGGAGAGACATCAGCGTATGGTTGCCTTTCACCTGCCTCCAGTTTCAGACCTGGCTGGAGACCTGGCTTGCAACCTGGTTATGTGCCCTGGCTGGGAATCGAACCAGCGACCTTTGGGTTCACAGGCAGGTGCCTATCCACTGTGCTACTTAGCCAGGGCACAAGTAGGATATTTTAAATAGAAACCTAGTTACTTCAGGTATTCTTAACCTACTCAGCTTTCCAAAAATAACTTTGATGACTACTGGACCCTAGAGGATACATTTGAAATAGTTGTTCATATAAAACTTTAGACTTATACAATTTATTTTTCAAAGATTTTATTTATTTTTAGAGGTAGGGGAAGGGAAGGAGGAAGAGAGGTAGAGAAACAACAATTGGTTGCCTTACACACCCCCGGCAACTGGGACCTGGCCCGAAACCCAGACTTGTGCCCTGACTGGGAATCGAACCAGTGACCCTTCAGTTTGCAGGATAACCCCACACCAACCAGGGCTACAACTTCTTTATTTTTCAAAAGTTAGGGGGACAGATTACATAAGAGGGCTATCCAGGAGTCATCTTTTCTTGGTTTAAAGTTTGAATTTTATACAACTTCTAAAAGAAGTTATAGCTGATGTTTCTTTATAACATAATTTACACAAGTGAACATAAATCAAAGCATAAAAGCCAAAAGGTCACATTGATAAGGGGGAAAGGCCCGTAGGGGAGTCGGTGGCGGGGTGGCAGCCGCTGCCAGAGGGGCTGTGGTCCCCCTGCTCGTGTGCAGTCGGTGTGGAGGGCGGGCGCTCTGCGGCCCTGGTGTGGTTGGGGCTGTTGGAGACAGGTGAGTTTCTGGCAGACCTGCTCTGAAACCCATCCCCATTTCCTACATTTTTGTCACCACCCCCTGTACCCAGCTTCCACAGATCTCACATAGACTAGAGTGTGCCGCTCTAACTTTAAAATATTCAGTGATTCTTCTTTCGCCCCCCCAGGTTAGTTGTCCAAAGTGAAGGGCTCTGTCTTGAGCTTCGGGGTCACGTCCCTGTGCCGTTTGCCCCAGGTTGCCCACCTGGTTAGCGGAAACCTGGGTGTGGACCCCAAGGCCTGGCTGGACACATGGGTGGATTCCTTCCTCCGTCTGTGCTGCTTTGCTGTGCACCTCTGGGGAAAATTATTTAAATTAGCATCATTCAAGTCAAGTCAAATATATAAGAAATGAACCACCAGGTGACTAGAAATGAGAGTTCTTTTCTCAAAGTTTGATGCGATTTGCAAATGATAATAGATCATATTCAGCACATAATTGTGTGAAATATTATGGTCCCTTCACAGATTTTATGAGGTACATACAACTAGGAAGTTTAAGCTCTTTGCAATGGATTAAGTTAATAAATAGTTAACTTAGTACTTTATCCTGGTGAACCACAGAGAGGGAAGTATTTTCCCCCTCCTGTTCACTGTGCTTTCTTCTTATCTTTCTCCTTACACATCATTGATGGAAATTTGGGACGTTAATAAATGACTTTGCAGTCAGTTCATTGAAGTCCTTTCCTCTGTATTTTCATTGTACTGCAGTTTCAGCGTTACAAGATTCTTGCACTACTAGACCCATGCCTGAGAATTCAAATAAAGAAGCATGGTACCATGGACAGCCTCATCTACCTATCAAACAAGATGTTAAAACCTGATTCTTGTGCATTCTGATCATTTCAAATCTTTTCTAAATGATATAATACGAGTTAGCATTTTATATCTGCAGACTTCTGGTATGGAGGGTAAGAGGTGTCATATCTGCACACCATTTCATACCTTGCTCTTACACTGTAGTGTATAGAGACCGCCCTCAGTCCTTTTACACGGCTGCATAGTACTCCACGGTGAGAATGAGCTATAGTTTATGCCAGTCCCTATTGGTGATTGTTTGCTTTACAAATAATCACACATACGACATTTTGTGCTTTTTAAAGATTTTATTGATTGATTGACTGATTTTTCAAGAGAGGGGCAGCAAAACACCAGCAGCAAGAGAGCACTCTTATACATGCCCTCACTGGGGACCAAACCCACAACCCAGGCATGTACCCTGACCAGGAACTGAACCGGTGACCTTTCCATTTACGGGACACCCCCAACTAATTGAGCCTCACCGGGCAGGGTGCATTTTGTATTTTTGCCAGTGTGCCTTTGGGATCGATTCCTGGAAGTGGGGTTGCAGGATGAAAGGATAGATACATCTGTAATATGGTTAGGTATTGGTGACATTAACTTCACCCAGCACTTAAATCAGTTATCTTCTTTGACTTATAATTTAACAAAAGCAGATCGCCTTCTCTAATTGCAGATATAGACACATTTTACATTTTGAAATTTAGGTCCATAAATGGTCAGATATGCTAAAATTAAACTGTGTTTCACACATAATCACATAGGCCTAATGGAAAGTTTTAGTAATTAAATATTATACTTTGAGTTGTTAATATAAATTAAGAGTTTCTTGATTTTAGATTATAAATTAATCTCAATGTCACCATAGTAAGCATTAGTAGATTTACTTTCTAAGTAAATAGTTCTACTAAGTATTTATTAGCCATACTTTCATTTTCATGTTTAGGTCAAGTGTAGCTTTGAAAATGTATTATTGTGAACAATACTTTTCAAAGTCTGGTTACTCCAATCCTACCATTTAGAAAGATGAAAATTTTCATTGCAGATTTAATTGTGAATGTTTTAGACCTGAGAGTCCAAACACCTTGGAGCCAGAGATTTCAGTTACCAAACTGTGGAGTCATTTTGCCTTTTACCCTGGGTGGTAAAATTAAATCGTGTGCACAGTCACTGTTGGCCGTGGATTCCACGTAGCACCTCACAGTGCCTGGCTCCGTCCCCACCCCACGCTCAGTTCTAGCATTCAGGTATCGTAGTTTGGGAGTTGCTAAGCCATGCCCCCTGGGAAACAGCTTTTCCAACTAGAACACAGTGCTCTGCAGTTCCTTTTGTAAACTGACGGTCTCCGCCCGTTTCCAGAATGACTTAGATCTGGGAGGCCGTCACGTGTATTTGTAATAAGTCACTTTCTTTTGTCACAGTCTGCATTCCGTCCTGGGGTTCCCTCACCTCCTAATCGATTTTTATTTGCATTTAGGTCCACTCTGTGCTGTAAGAGTCTGTAGGCTCTGCCAGGTATGCAGTGTGACTTTTCCCCACTATAGTCACGTTCAAAATAGTTTTACCACGCCAAACCCTCTTGTGCTTTGTGAAGCCAATGCCTCTACCCCCATCCCCACCCACCTCTGGCAACCATGGTCTGGTTTTTGTCTCATAGTTTGCCTTTTACAGAATATTGTGTAAATGGAACCATACAGTGTAGCCTTTCAGACTGGCTCCTTTCCCTGAGCAGCGGGGCTCATCCAGGCTGCGGTGTAGACTCATGCAGGCTGCGGTGTAGACTCATCCAGGCTGCGGTGTAGATTGGTTCCATTGTAAGAATATACCAGAGAGTTTTTCTTCACTCGCCAGTTGAAGGACATCTTGGTTGCTTCCAGTTATGAATAAAACTGGTATAGTAACTGCAAGTTTACATAGACATAAGTTTTCCAATCAGTGGATAAATATTAAGGGTCACTGGATTGTATGGTAAGACTAGATTCAGCAACTGCCAAACTGTCTTCCAAGGTGACGGTACCATTTTGCGTTCCCATGAGCAGTGAATGAGCTCCTGTTGCCTGCATCCCGGCTAGAAACTGGCATCTGTCCGCCTGTCTGTCTGTCGGATTTTAGCCATCCTCATAGGTGTATATAGGGGTATCTCATTATTGCTTAAATTTGCATTTCCCTCGTGACAGAAGATGCTGGGCTTCTTTTCATATGCTCATTTGTCATCTGCATATCCTCTTTGGTGAGGGGTATGTTCAGATCTTTTGTCTGGTGTTTTGGGTGTTTTTTGGTTTTTGGGTTGTTTTTTTTGTTTGTTTGTTTTTGAAATTGGGCTGTTTTCTTACTGTTGAGTTTTTAGTTCATTTGGTTTTTTTTTAATATTCTGTATACAAATCCTTTATGAGCTGTGTGATCTGCAAATATTTTCTCCTAGCCTGTGACTTGTCTTTTTGTCCCCTGACGGATGGCTTTCACAGAGCAAAAATGTTGATAATGTTCATGAGGTCCAGGCTATCAATGTTTCCTTTCATGGATTGTGCCCCTGGTCTCCTGCCTAAAAAACCCAAGGCCACACAGCTTTCCCCTCTGTGTTCATCGAGAAGTTTTATCGGTTTGCATCTCACACTTAGGCCTGTGGTCCTTTTCCAGTTAATTTCTGTGTAAGGTGGAGGCCGGGGTCTCAGTTCAGTATTCCAGCACCACTTGCGAGAAATCCCCATTGAACTGTCTTTGCACCTCTGTCCATTTTGCTAGCATTGGTAACACCAACTTTTTTCCGCATACCTTCAAGTTACCTCACTGAGGGGCAAGTCCTGATGTCCTTTCTGCTTGTCTCACAGCCAGGCCTCCGGTGCAGGTCTTGCCTTTGAGGACCACTGTCAACAATGGCACCGTGTTACCAAAGAAACCGAGTGGCTCCCTGCCGTCCCCCTCCGGGACCAGGAAAGAAACTGCTGTGATGGCCACAACCAAAAGGTAGGATCAAAGTGCCTGCAGTGAACTCTAAAAGCTGGTTCAGCTCGGGGGTTAAAATGAATATTCCTTTTCTTATATGACACTGCAACTTCTCATCTCCGTCAAAGCTTGTGAAAGTACAATATTTGGTGTGTTCCCACAGGTCCGTCATCTCCTTTTGGAGTTGTTAGTTTATAGAAATGCAACTGGTTTTTGTGCGTTGATTTGTGTACCTGCAACTTTGCTAAACTGCTTGTTAGCTTTAAACTTTTGGTGTGGGGGAATCTTTAATGTTTTTCACACAAAAGATTATGCCGTCTGCAAATAGCGATGACTTTACTTCTCTCTTTCTTTTATTTCTTCTTCTTGTCTAATTGCGCGGGTGGGACCTCCAGGGCCATGTTGGTAGGAGCGGTGAGAGTGGGCACCCCTGCCTAGTTCCTGGTCCCAGAAGAAAAGCTTTTAGTCTTTCAACATTGAACATGCTGTTTGTTAGCTGCGGGCTTCTCATATATGGCTTGTTATTATGCTATGCCAGTTTCCTTTTGTTTCTAGCTTGTTGAGTTTTTTATGGGTTATTTATTTTTATTTTTATTTATTTTAAAAATTTTTATTTATTATTTTTAGAGAGGGGGGAAGAGAGAGAGGCAGAGAGGGAGAGAGACATCCATGTATGGTTGCCTTTCACCTGCCTCCAGCTATGCACATGGCTGGAGACCTGGTTTGCAACCTAATTATGTGCCCTGGCTGGGGAATCGAACCAGCAACCTTTGGGTTTGCAGGCCGGCACCTTAACCACTGTGCCACCAGCCAGGGTTCTTGTTGAGTATTTTTAACATGAAACTATGTTGAATTTTGTCAGGTGCTTTTTCTGCATCAATCAAGACAAACATTGGTTAATTGCTCTTCATTCTACTAATGTGATATATTACACTGATTGATTTTTCATTCCGTTAGTGTGATGTATTACATTGATTTTCATTATGTCAAGCCATCCTTGCATTCCAAGTGTGAATTCCACTTGATCACAGTGTATATAATTATTTTAACGTCCTGTTCAATTCAGTTTGGTCTTATTTTGTTGAGGATTTTTGCATCACTGTTCATCAAGGATATCGGTCTGTGTAGTTTTTCTTGTGTCTTGATGATTTTGGTATCAGCAATGCTGGCCTCACAGAATGAGATTGCAAGTGTCCCCCCCACCTCCCCTTCAAATCTTTGAAAGAGTTTTAAGAAGATTGGTATTAATTCCTCTTTAAATGTTTAGTAGAATTCTCTAGTGATGTCATCTGGTCCTGGGATTTTCTTTGTTGGGAGATTTTTGATACTGCTTCAGCTTCCTTCCAGTGATACATGTGTTCAGTTTTTATTTGGTTATGATTCGGTCTTGGTAGGTTATAGATATTGAGGAATTTATCTGTGCCTGCTAGATAATCAGTCTGTTGACATATATGTGTTTCTAATAGTCTCTTATAATCTTATTTATTTTTGCGATATCACTTGTGATATCCTCACTTTCATTTCTAATTCCAATGTCTTTGTCCTTTTTTACTTAGGCTAATGGGGGATTTGTCAGTTTTGTTGATCTTAAAAGAAAACTCTTGATTTCACTGATTTTTAAAAAATTGCTTTTCTGTGTTCTATTTCATTATCTCTGCTGTACTGCTTATTATCTGTACGTCTGCAAATGTGGTTTAGTTTGTTTTTTTCTTTTTATAACCTCATGAGGTGTAAAGTTAGGTTGTTGATCTGAGATCTTTTTTTTAAAAGATTTTATTATTTTTAGAGGGAGGGGAAGGGACAGAGGCAGAGAGGGAGAGAGATATCAATGTATGGTTGCCTTTCACCTGCCTCCAGCCACAGACCTGACTGGAGACCTGGCTTGCAACCTGGTTATGTGCCCTGGCTGGGAATCGATTTTTTTTTTTTTTTAATGTGAGTGTTTACAGCTATAAACTTACCTCTTAGTACTGCTTTCTTCATATCCCATGAGTTTTAGTATGTTTTGTTTTCATTTTCATTTGACTCCAGGTTATATTCTAAATTCTCTTTTTCTCTCCTAAGGAAAAGATTTTATTTATTCATTTTTTGAGAGAGGGGAAAGAAGAAGGGAGAAAGAGGAGGAAATAGACATTGATTTGAAAGAGGAACATTAATCATATATGCCCCCTGTTCGGGGCCTAAGCTACAACCCAGGCATGTGCCTGACAGGGAATTGAACCCACAACCTTTTGCTTTGCCGGACAATACCCAACTCAGCCACATAGGTCAGGGCACATTTTCCAAACTCTGTAGTAATTTCTTCTGTAACCCCATTGGTCATTTAAGAGCGAGTTGTTTTAACTTTAAGATTGACTTTTAAAGTAGCAGATAATTAGTAAAAAAAAGAGATTTCCTTTTTTCTTGGAAGAGTTTTATGAGTCATACCTCTTTATATAGTTGAAACTTGTATAAGTAAAATAATTTTCAGAGCGAAAAAATAAGTAAAAATACGGGAAGTTATTATCCAGTTACCCATTATGAAGGCGTAGCTTCCAGATGGAGGTCCAGGAGTCTTGGTTTCTAGTGTCGAGAGCAGTGATTCACTGGTTTCCCCGCTGGCTTTTATGGGCGTCTGTGGGTGTAGTTCCCATCCAGGTGGAAGTTGTAAACCACAACAGTAGCATCTGGTTGTTACGCTGGGTTGGTAAAGTTCCTACAGCTCTCTGGTCGGGAGCGAGTTTCGAGAACAGAAAGCAACCAGCGGCTGTAAATATTAGGATTAAAGCAACTTCCAAGCCCTTTGAATATGTTTAACACCACGTAGAAATGTGCCCGTCATCAGATGGGGCATCTGCAGTGCGTGGAGGGGAACGTGTTTGTTTCCCTCTCTCTGGGGCTTTTCAGCCTGGTGCGTAGGAACAAAATCCCCTCTGGAAATGGTCCAGCACCCGGTGGTTTGCTTTGTGTTGCCAATTACGACCCTGACTGGGGGCTGGGTGTGGGCTCCTGGGCAGGACCTTTGTTTGCAGCAGCGAAAGGGAGGGCGGCTGTCATAGGTCCTGCCTGGCGGGGCGGGAGCTGAGGCTGGCACCGCGGTGGCAGTTCTGCGGGCTCATGCAGAGACCATCCCTCACCCTTCCCGGTGCGGAGAGCAGCTTCACCGTGGGGCCAGCTGTGAGGAGAGAAGGGGCAGAGCCGGCACCGAAAGGGGGTGTTACCGTAAAACCGCTCTGCTGGGGGTGGAAGGCAGGATGGTCAGCCACTCGGCCCACACAGGCAGCGGACGGGCCTTTGGGAAGAGAGCCGCCCTTGTTAGGAGCACAGCCTTCGTGGATGCACCGAAGCCAGATCCGCATTGTGCGCGATTTAAAAAACTGAACAACAAAATCTGCTTGTAGCTTTCTAAAAAGTATTATTTCAAATATTTTTCTCATTGAGACCACATTGAAATGTGGGTGTTAAATTCGTGCTTTGAGCCTGCCCTCAGCAGCAGAACAGAGGCAGAGATGCTGCTGTGGACCGAAGACCGTGGGTAGGTCCTTCCTCAGGAGTAAGACCGCTCTGGGTGTAGGTAGCTGGCTTCGCAGGGCAGGAAAAAACAGCTTCTTTGGATCTGTCAGATTCTCTAAGCCCACCAGCCTCCTTAGGAAATCACTTGGTTTTTGCCACAAAGGTATGTCTTTACACAGTGAAAGATAAGGGTGTTTCTTAATGATTGAAGCATGAGCTCAGTCTGTCAGATTCAGCTCATCCCTTACAGGACAAAAACCAGGGGAGTCCGGGTCCCATGGTGACCTCCAGTGCTCCACATGGTGCCCTGTACCTGGTTGGTGCCTAATCAGTGTTCATTGAGTGGATAATTGGTTTAGTCTAGCGTTAACCACGCCAGCTGCCGTGACATCAGAAAGTCACCGGTCACGCGTAACACCTACCTGTCAGATTTCTGCTTTTTCTACTGTAAAAAAAAATTGGGATCATTTCTGCAAAGTTTTGGGAAACCAATTCCTGGTTCCAAGCAACATACAAAAGAAAGACTTGATTATATAGCTTACTATAGTTAGCCTTTCCTAACCCTGAGGAAAAAAGATTGTCCCTTGTTTCTGGTCACCAGCTTCCATGGCAGAAATTTCATTCGGTGTAAAGTGTAGTTTACATGGGCAAAAACTCATCGATTGCATATAGAAGTGTAAAATGTAAGGAACCACGACATGATCAGAACTTAGGTTTCTGGTTTGGGAAGGTAGTGGAAAGCAGAAGGAAAAGAAGAAAGGGTGGTACCTGGCATTTCCACACCAAAAACCCTTGGCTCATCTTCGGCACTCAGGGCTGCCTGTGGCTGTGCAGACCCCTCAGGAGCCAGCACCCACATGCCACCAGAACACAGAGCATCGTTTGCCACCTGCTGTGCGGGTTGGGGGGTTGGGGGAACGTAACTGCTTTGATAGTCTGCTGGCTGTTTAAGGGGGCTCCTTGCGGTGAGTATACAGGACAGGTAACCCCCATGTAACACAGTTAAGTCCCCCCAAAATGCCATCTTATGCAAATTCATGTTATACGAAACCAAGAACTAGTACAAAAAAGCGGGTTAGGTTCCAAAAATTAAAAAAAAAAAAAAAATACCATCATAGTTTGTTTTTTTTTTAAAGATTTTATTTATTAATTTCAGAGAGAGGGGAAGGGAGAGAGGCAGAGAAGGAGAGAGACATCAATGCGTAGTTGCCTTTCACCTGCCTCCAGCCATGGACCTGACTGGAGACCCGGCCTACAACCTGGCCAGGTGCCCTGGCTGGGAATCAAACCAGCGACCCCTAAGTTCGCAGGCTGGTGCCTTATCCACTGAGCCACCAGCCAGGGCTCGATCATAGTTTTTATATGAAGAGAAGTAGCTTTAATAAAAGCAATTTTCACCAAAAGTATAGCACGTTACTATGTATTAAATAATGTTTTCTTTATCATCATTACTACGCACCATCAACTGAGGGCGTTTTCTTTTTGACAAGATATCTTCATCCCCTGAGCTTTCTTCAGCATTATCTTGACTTCTGTACTTTTTGCAAAAAATCTGTTACTCCTTAATACTCCATGAACAAAATGGATTTAAAATTCTAATAAATTTTAAACTTTATGCAGGCAAATCTGATATGACATCCACACTCGAATGAAAAATTTCACATGAGATATCTTTTTCTCTTAAAAGCTCTTACTACGCTTTTCATTGGTCAGGGATTTCTCTAATTTTCAAACCGTGTTAGAGTGAAACTCTGTTCTAGGGTGCCATGTTATACGAGGGGTGTCCCCAGTTCTCGAACCGTGCCAGAGCAAAACCGTGTTGCAGAGCTGCTGTGTTATGCAGGGGTTACCTGTATGGTTCCTCCCTCTGGCTGCCCATGCCTCGTCTTCCAGCTTTATTTTCTGCCCTTTTCTCTCCTCCGGGTCCTAGTAAGTCATCTTTCATTCATATGAGCCTTTGGTTCTCAGAAGGAAATGTTTTTCTACGCATACAACACCACCAGATATTTTTAAAACACTTGACATGTCAACGCAAACGTGTGAGAGCTGCGATGAATTATGTCCAGGGCTGTATGTGCAAACCACAGTGTGTTTCCGCTTCCCCATGGGGAGGCGTTCCAGTGTGTACGGCTGTGCTCAGGTTTCTTCTCCGTGTTTCTGTGCTGCTCACACGCAGCTCAGACAGGTCTTGGCGTCGTCTTGGGGCAGGCTGAGCGGGTCCCCAGCCAGGGAGGGCACAGCGCTGTGCTGCATCGCCCCGCCGCCATGGAGGTCTCAGCCAGAGCCCCCGTTCCTCAGTCTCGGGTCAGGTCACCGTGTCAATGATTGGCATTTGCGGGTTTTAGATGTCCAACAGGTGCTCACAGTTCCCATGCTGGGTGTCTTGCAACTTGCAGGTGGCCTTGCGGGGGGCCCAGGAGAGGAGCCAGGGGTGAACGGAGGTATCAGGAGCGGCTTCAGGCCTGAACCCGTTTCCTCGTCTGCAACATGGGGTGCTGATACTTCAGCGGGGCTTCGTGAGGTTAAAGCCAGTGACGTGTATGAAAGGCAGAGTCCTGATACACGTGTGTTCACTTGGCTGCCACTGTGGGTCCACTGTTAATACCCGTGTTAGCTCTTCCAGCCACCTGGGTGTTAATGACCGGAAAATGGGGTTTTCTGCTCTTCAAGGCTGCTTTTACATGAGTCCTTATTTCTTTTTTTCCCAGCACCTGCTGTGTATCCGAATATCTGAGCCGGGAGGGCCCTTAGGGGCCACCCCCCACTTACCCCACTTTGCCATGAGGACAGCTCACCTGTGACAGGCACAGGGAACTCAGTTTTGCCAAACAGACATATGTTTTCCTGGGTCTTTCAGGTCCTTTCATCCAACTGCAAGGTTGAATCTTTTCATTATAACTTTTGGATGAGGAAGCTGAGACTAGAGTTTCAGGAACTTGTCCACGGCCCCAGTGAATCAGGGGTGCCACCAGGCCTTGCAAGACGTCAGCTGGTTCCGCTGGGGCTTAAAGGGGCAGCGCACACAACAGCAGTGGCCGCAGGGCATGCCGCTCAAGGGCGTGGGCTCCGCTACTAAGTGACCAGCTGCCTAAAATACTCCAGGGCTCTTCTGCTTGTTTGTTTGTTTGTTTTAATTTATTGCAGAGACACATTAGTTAATAAAATGATTAGGTTCCAGGTGTACAATTCTATAATACATCATCTGTATATTGAATTCTGCGTTCACGAGGTCTTCTTCCATCACTAATTTATCTCCTTTCCACCCTCTTCTACCTCCCCCCACCTCCACCCGTGTCCCCCTCCCCCGCCTTCTTTCAATTGCTGTGAACTTGTCCTGAACTCCCACAGGGAAGCGTAGGGGCTGCCCCAGGGGCCAGGCCTCAGCCGTGAACCAGATGGCTGGCAGAGAACAACCCTGCTGCGGTCCACTAGCTCGGCGTGTTTTCGTCTTTGAAAGATCTTGAACTTTAAGCTCAGAAGCTTCTGTAACTTCAAGACATCAGTCCCAAATCTCAGAAATGTCCTGCTCTCCTAAGATCTATAATTTCCTTGTCCCCAAATTGACCGTTCTAAAAATTCCCATTTTGACCTTAAGGCCACACCCATGCTGATCCCGGCTGGAAGGTTCAGGGCTGCAAGTTCAGTTTCCTCAGTCAGCAACAGGACGTTGCAGAAAGTGTACTCAGACCTGCTCCATTTGGTCGTTTAATTTATGTTTGCTCACTCAGCCTGAGTTGTTTTCCAAAGGCCAATATGCCTGTGCTTTCTAAACATGCGCCAGGGTTGTTTACTGAAGGATGGAAGTTGCAAAGGGAGCAGACTGCATGCTGGCCCAAAGGGAGGACCAGGCTGAGCGAGAACCAAGAACGGAGGCGGAGAGTGGGTGGTGGCCCCTGAGAAGGAGACGCCAGAGGTGACAGGAGCCACGGCCACCGCGCACTCGGCTTCGCTAGGCCTGACCTACAGTTACGGAAGTGAGGGCACCGTGAGCCAGCCCAGCCGGGCCGTGGCCTTGCTGCCCGCTGCCCGCTGTCCCCTGGAGCTGTGCGCCCTGCGGCCCATCCTCCCTCGCCCTCCCTGCGGCACTCAGCCCCTCCTGATCATTTTCTCTGTCTCCTTGTTCCTTCCTTTCCTGCCCTGTGGGTTCCTCTGCAACCTCACGTTCCTGTGACGGTTTCCCAGCCTTACGTGGTGAGTTCCTCCACGTCTGTGGTTCAGTGACCGCCAGCTGGACAGCTCCTGCCCAGAGCCGCCGCTGCCCTGGTTGCAGGCCTGCGTTACTAGACCCCCGCCAACACACACACGCACACACACCCCTCTATGTCTCCAGACCACACACACACACACACACACACACACACCCCTCCATGTCGCCAGACCGCACCCGTGTCTGTGCCTCTCCGCAGCCCCAGGCCAGCCCTGCACCCCCACCCACCCCTCTTTCCCTCCTCCTCCTGGAGCAGGCGCTGCACTCCCGTCTGTTAATAAATATGCATCAAGCTTCTGTTCCACCAAGTGCACAAGAGGGATAAATGAGATGAGATCTCAAGAAATGCACAGCTGGTAAGGAGATTTTAGGACTTTGCGGGGGTCCTGGTGATCCAGGCACGGCTGTAGGAGCCGAACCGTCAGCCTGAGTCTCCCGTGCGGAGCCACTTCCCCACCGTGCCGCACAGCAAGCCTCATCCCTGCCAGAAGTTCATCTTCCGGAGTCTCCCCAGGTGTCACGCTCACACACACACCCCAGTTTCCCCCGCTCCGTCCCTGGCCAGGGGCCAGCCGGGAGAGTGTGGCTTCCAGACCTCGTGCAGGAAAGATTTCACAGCACGCGTCCAGGACGATTTGAGAGTTGGTTTGGAAAAGCTGGCAAGAGGAAACAAAGGCAAGACTTGGGACAGAAGAAGCCACCGGGGAGAGAGCAGGCAGTGCTCTGCTGTGTCTCCCTAGACACGTGGGAAGAGAGTGAGCCACACGGGGCTGTGCGATGAGCTCACTGAGATGCAAAGTCGCAGTGACAGAAGTGGGCCACGGCGGGGCTGCTGTCAGCTCCCTGGAAGCCAGAGAAAGGGCAGAGGGACAGGTGCATGGTCAGCCTGGGAGAGCTGCCGCTGCCACGGCCAGCTGTGTCCCTGTCGCAGGTCTCGTGAGGACCCTCCGAGGGAGAACAGGGTCAGAGTGGCGTGGGTGTGCTCCAGGGAGCGCCTGCGTCGGGTCCTTCATTGAAAGGGTTCCGGTCAGTTTTCTGAAGGCTGGAACCCAGGGGAGGGTCCCGCAGAACACGCATCAGCTTCCACGTGTGGCCTTTAATGGGCTCAGGTGCCGAAGGAGTGCAGAGAGGGACCAGGGTCATTTTCTGGTCAGCTCGACCTCTGTCTCGGGTTTTGGGGTTTTAATTGGTTGTTGTTATTTATTTCCCTGCCCTTAGTTTTGGCTGGCACTGATTGGGCGTCTGTTGTCCGTCTCCCTGAGCAGCTATGTTCGCTCTGGTCCGGGAAGAGAGGTGGAAGCCATTGCTCTCCTGCGTCCTGGATGAGGGGCGATAAGATCTTGTGATTTACTCGCTGGCCGCAGACGCCTGAAACGATTGGGCCCGTTTGTCTCTCCATCTGTCTCAGTTTCCCTCCTCCCACTTGTCAGAAACCCTCCTGACCTCCAATGTCCTGCCTCGGCTCGAGTCCTCCCGTTTGACAGGAGGACCTTCAGCACGAGCCCGGGCAGGCATCTCACTCGGGTGGGCGGCTGTGCGTCACCTGTGGCACCCTGTGCATGTCTGTCCCTCGTGCGCCTTGGGAGCAGCATCAGCCCGCTGGCACTCGGGGGGGGGACCCTTCTCCGTGGTGGGGCCGCCCGGGGCATTGTCGTGGTTGCGCAGCCTGCCTGGCCTGTGGCCGCTGCGTGCCAGTGGCAGCCCTCTCCCCAGCTGTGGCACCCCAAAACACCCCAGACGTTGCCGCATGGCCCCGGGGGGCAGGCATGTCCTGCTGAGCCCTGGGGTCCTCTCACGTGGCAGCTTGGGGTGCTGACCTTGTAGTTTCCTCCCCGACGGTGAACTGTGCTGTCACCCGAGTTACAAGCGCAGCGAGGGAGGCATTGAGTGCCAGTGACATGCGGAAAAGTGTTCTAACCTCCGTAGGTAGGACTGGAGTACCAATCTTCTCAAGATTTTTAAAATTTATTTTTAGAGGGAGGGGAAGGAAGGACAAAGAGGGAGCGAAACCTCAGTGTCTCTCGCTCAGCCCCAGCTGGGGACCTGGCCCAAAACTCAGGCCTGTGCCCTGAGTGGGCGTTGGTCCGGTGACCTTCCCGTTCACAGGCCGGGGGCTCAGTCCCCTGAGCCACACCCGCCAGGCTCAGTCTGTCTTTTAAAGGTGAATGTGGAAGCACCCCAATCTGCGTATAATTTTATACTCGGCCGAAACATGAAATCCCTCTGTTAAGGGTCTCCTTGTCGCCCACCTCTCATTTCAGCACCATCAAAAGGACCAGCTCTTCTGAACGTGTGTCTCCCGGCCACACAGGCCGCAGGGAGAGCTACGGGGATTCTAAAGGCAACCGGAACCGCACGGGGTCTACCAGCAGCTCTTCCAGCGGCAAGAAGAACAGCGAAAGGTACAGGCGGCGAATCCGCGTCCCCGCTGCTCACGTGCTTTGTCCCCTCGCTTCCCCGGAGATGAACCCGGGTCCCTGACGCACACGCAGGTCTGGTCCTCGTGCTGCCAGGCCTCTGCGGAGGTCGAGGTGGCGCCGGGGAGCCCCGGCCGCGGCAGCTACTGTCCAGCAAGGAAGCGACCCCTTGGCCCCCCAGCAGCTCCTGAGGATTCGCTGAGGACCAGCTGCGTTTAGTTGGGAAGCTGGTCTGAGTTTCCAGGGGGCACTTTTTATTTTCTCTCCCACTCCGCTGCCAGTTGAGCTACGGGAGTGGCTTGTTTCAGCTTGTCAGCAGTTTTTTCTCAGGGAGTAGGTGGAAAGTGGTACTTTGATGATTTGTCGAAAACTATTTTTAACCCTGAGCTAATGCCAGAAGTAGGAACCATTTTCTCACTCGCTCCTGATCTTGGGTGCTTTTTAAGGTCACTGTCTGGTGGATTAGGAAGCTGTCTCTGAAATTAACAGGAACACTTTATTAGTGAAGGCTCATTTTTGGCATTTTAATTGCTTCTTGTGTTTCAGAATGTACTATGCACATGAGATCAGTTTCCCTGCGTACATGATACCTAATGTGCGCGTTATTCTGTCTTTCTAAACATTGTGCTTTTAATCTGCTTCTCTCTGTGGAGCAAGGCTTTGGGAGGAATTTCCATGTCACAGGCTAAACTCCTGTTTTTCTTTTTCCCCCCAAATGTTCATGTAAGGAAAAGGCTGAGTCATCAAGCGATCGACTCCAACCCACAGCTTGTAAAATCTCCAAGTTTGCAAATCCGCGGTGTTCCAGTCCTGTAAAGAAAGGAAGCTTAAATGCGTTTGCAATTTTAGACCTGAAAGATCATCTCTGTAGAAAAAAAGTGAGCCCTTGTCACAGCTACAGCAGGTCAAGTCTGTGGTCGGTGAACAATCTCTTAAAACCCACAACGTGGGCTCTGTCTTCTGATGTGGACTGTTAGTGCTTCTTATCAGCAGATTATGCTAATTGGGTGATAATGCCCTGGAAATAAGGCCAAGTGGCTGCAGTGGCCACAGGCTGTGAGCGCCCCTGACCCCGGGGGAGCTGCTCGCGGACCTGAGACCTCTCAGTCTTGGCAGCTCTGAACAGCTTGGCCCCTTCTCTGCACATCTGCGTTTTATTAAGAATTTCCAGAAGGAATCTGCATTGTGCAAACTCCAGGTCTGTTTTATCTTCTAAATCCCATGGCTTTGCAGTAAATGTGCTGGGTAAATATTTCCGTAAAAGATATTTACAAAGAGATTTTTATTTTTTATATACATACCGCAGTAGGAAATTTTGATTTGGAGGTGAAGGCCTGAGTAAGTTTACTAATTTTCTCAGAACAATTTAAGCAGCTGAACCCGACCATTTAAAAAGACATTCTCTTTTTAAAATCCCTTTGGAATATTGGAGGCCAGCCTAGCCCCGAACTGGCTGACCTGCACGCCCCGGAGGAGATTTGGAGGGAAAGTTCCTGCCTGCTATTAGGTCATGGCTGGGACAGCCAGATACTTTCAGGTGTCCCGGGAAGGACCTGCAGCCCTGACTTAGGCAGCAAGAAGCAGCAGCAGAGAAGCAATAAAGTGAAGGTTAAGTTGGTGACCCTTTCCTCCAGACTCGCTGTCCGTTCCCCTGTGAGTGGCCCGCTGGAGGGCACCGCAGGGAGCTGGGGGCTCACTCACCCGCTGCGCCCATCTGCAGGACTTCGGGCCTGCGTGGGAAGGTGCCAGGAGCGGCCCACCGCGATTCCCCTTTCACGCATGATGGTGTGGTGGTCTCAGGGTAGTGCCGTCTCCTCCCCATCACGCACTAGTGTTTATCCGCGGTTCTGGGACGCTGTCCTGCGTTTTAGAAGGATGGCCTTGTTTGGTGAGAGTAGGTGGCCAGCCCATGGAGGGGCACAGGCTCTGGAGGAAAAGAAAGATCTGGGTTTCTCAGTCAGTCCAGCCACTGAACTTGTCCAAGCCTCCATTTTCCCTCTGTGAGTTAGAGATTTTATATCGAATACCCCTGAGTCTTCTGAGTTCATGAGAAATGGTAGGGAGACACCCAGCAGGTGTGTGGCACTCAGGAAACGGGCACCACCTGTGGCCACTGTGGCACAGTGAGATCCACGCAGGGTGAGGCTTCCAGACGTCTGTGCCTGGGAGGTGACATCGGAAGTTACTCGTCTTGTTTCTCGTCTGACCCGCACTAAACAGCATCCACGTAAGTGACACGTCCTTGACCTTCACCCAGCTTTTGGCGGATCTACCAGTAGTTGGGTAGAAATGACATGCGCATGGTTCTCATGCTTTTAGTGTCACGTGAGAAGGAGCTGGTCTTTAGTTAGTGAGATGCATCAGACAGAGAAAGACAGATGCTGTATGATTTCCCTTACATGCGGATCTAATAAAACAAATAAGCAGAACAAAACAGAAATAGACCCACAGAGGGAACTGCCTGCTGGTTGTCAGAGGGAAGGGGTGAAATTTTTCAAAAAGGTACTAAGGTACCTTGACACTGGGCTTAGAACACCAGTCCTAAAAGCCAGGCTGTGGGGGCGGGAAATGAAACAAAACAGGTCCCATGTAAAGGCTCAAAACACAGACAGGCTTTAACTGGTCACCAGCACTGTGGCAGCTGAAAGTCTGCACAGCTTTAAAAAAAAAGAGGCATCTGCAGGTGGCATGTGACGTAGGAAGCTGGTGAGGGCACATGGGAGAGGGCCCTGCTGTCTGGGCAGCACCAGGAGCGGCTCTGAGGGTGTCGCCCACATGTCATGTTCACTGGCCCCAGTTGCCACTTACCTGCCGGGAGGCTCCCAGGTGCCCTGCGTGAACCTGTGGTTAGCATGTGCGACACTTGGGCGAAAATGAGGAAAAGGCACGTCTTGCTGAAGAAAAACAATTCCACGTTGACGTGCATGTTTCTCAGTAACAGTAGTTACAGGAATAAAGAGCCAGGCCGCATAGATTGCACACAGATCCTTTTGTTGCACCCGAAATAATACTGCTTTTGAAGTCTTAGGTTTAACATTTTCTAAGATGTACTTCATTTAAAAATCCTTATGTTTCGCTTTCCTGCAAACTATGTTATTTATAAAAGTGCCAATCTTCTTGCTTGTATATCTCATTTCCTTTGGAAGTAGTCACTGGATTTGATAGCCTTCATGTGGCATGTAGACTTTTATCTTACAATGCTTAACATTTTATAATACTTGGCTGGTAATAAGCCACAAGATAAATAGCACTTAATCTTTGCACTGACAAAAACTTCCAGAAGAATAAAAGCAATGTATGGTAATGTAACATATTATTGATGGCAAATAAATACTAACAATTATATAGTGATTCATATTATAATGAAGTATATTAAATTTAAATAGGAATTGACAATAACATTTTAATGAACTACCTGGGCTATCTAATGTAGCCAATATACTAATCCAGTAGGAATATATTTATATATTTTAAATATTTATTATTTCCAGAGAGAGAGGAAGGGAGAGAGGCAGAGAGGGAGAGAAACATCAATGTATGGTTGCCTTTCACCTGCCTCCAGCCACAGACCTGGCTGGAGACCTGGCTATGTGCCCTGGCTGGGGAATCAAACCAGCGACCTTGAGGTTCATAGCCTGGCACCTTATCCACTGTGCTACCAGCCAGGGCTCCAGTAGGAATATTTTTAATTTAAAAGGTAGCCCTGGCTGGTGGCTCAGTAGATAGGTGCCGGCCTGTGAACCCAAAGGTCGCTGCTTCGATTCCCAGCCAGAGCACATAGCCAGGTTGCAAGCCAGGTCTCCAGACAGATCCGTAGCTGGAGGTAGGTGAAAGGCAACCATACATTGATGTCTCTCTTCCTCTCTCCCTCCCTCCCTTCCTGTCTTTCTAATAATAAATAAAATCTTTCAAATAAATAAATAAATAGTATTCTATTTCAGACAGAAAAGTTACAATTTAGAAGGTACAATTTGCTAGAATGACTGATCAACTGTTTCCATTATAAAACTAGTTCCCCTTTTGTACTTCTGCCTGGAATGAGACATAGCAACTTAAAAAAACAAAAACAAAGTAGAATACTTTGTTTCCTTCCATCAAGGAGTTGTTCTAGCCCTGGCTGGTGGCACAGTAGATAAGGTGCTGGCCTGTGAACCCAAAGTTCACTGGTTCAATTCCCAGTCAGGGCACATAACCAGGTCTCCAGCCAGGTCCGTAGCTGGAGGCAGGTGAAAGGCAACCATACACTGATGCTTCTCCCTCTCTGCCTCTCTCCCTTCCCCTCTCTCTGGAAATAATAAAAGAATAATAATAATAATTAAAAGTTGTTCCAATGGGCTGATTTAACAGAAAATGTTTTAACCATCTGCGAGAAAACCTGTAACAAACATATAAACTGCCTTTCTTTGGAGTCAACATAATTTTTTTTTTAAACTTCAAAATATTAGTGAAGATGTGACCCATGCAGAAGGGCCCCTCCAATGCCCTCTCGCCTTGACTGGCGCACAGAATCTGCACCCCTGCACAGACCATTTATCCAAACGACAAGGCCCAGACCCCCTGCCCAGACTCAGCTCCGTCCTTCCTGAAGCTCTAGCGTTCAGAGACATAGTCTTTTGCATGACACCTGGAGGCCATCAGATGTGTGTTTTTTTTTTCCTTTGGCATCGTCACCCTCGGTGCCGCCCTCCATCCTCCTCCACCGAGGGCGCAAGGCCTCCAGCACCAGCTTACTTGTCCTCTCCTTGCAAGGTTTTATTTTTTCTTTCTTTCTGGAGGAAACTTGTGTGTTACACACATAACATGTGTTTTAGGAAACCCAGAAGTACAAAAAAAGAGGAAAATGGAAATCACCTATAATCTCAGAGAACTGACAGCTGACATTTTATTACATCTCCATCTGGTTTTGTTTCTAGGGTGCAATGTGTAATTTTGACATAAATTATACTCTTCTGCATCTGTCTTGTAACCCTCTTTTTCATTTACTCTGCGACCATGTCTGTGTGCCAGCAAACACACCCTTCCAGCGTTATTTTAGATACGGGTCATCGTTGTTCTAGGCAAATGCACTTTAGTTGAATGTTCAGTTGCCAGCAAGGGTGATCTAATATGGTCCGACCAGCCCACCATCCAGAGTAATGCCTGGCACATAGTAGGTGCTCAATAAATATTTGTTGAGAAACTCTTTTTCACCCCAATCAATATAACCCCAATCCGGAACCAGAACTCCCACCCCTGAGCTCCAGGATGGAGCAGCTGCTGCACTTCTTCCTCTTTGTTCCTCCCACTCTGCTCAGCGGCTGGAGGTAACTGCTCAGCAAATAGCCTTGGAATGAATGGAAAGATAGCAACTGTTTAATTTAAACCACTTAAGAAGTATGTAAACAGTACCACCTACTGGTGGATGATTTTAACACTACATTTTAGATTCTGAAACATGTTGCCCTAGAAATTCAGTGATTCAAATTAGGTTTTTTTTTGTTTTCCTTAATTTTAACTTTTTTTTAAAGGTTTTATTTATTACTTCCAGAGAGGGGAAGGGAGAGAGGCAGAGAAGGAGAGAAACATCCATGCATGGCTGCCTTTCACCTGCCTCCAGCTATAGACGTGGCTGGAGACCTGGTCTGCAACCTGCTTTTTTTTTTTTTTTTTTTTTTTTTAAATTTTTAACTGAAGAGATGATTTCATTCTTCAGGCCATGGGGTCATGTACCCTTTAACATGCTGCTGACCAGTCACAGAAACACTCACGTTTCAAGCCTAAATGTTGTTGACCAATAACAATAACTTAACTCATGCCTATGTTTGCATTAGCTTTTGTATAAAATGGCCGGTCAACAATGTGTTAATAAACGTTACAATTAGAAGTGCCGATATTCTTTACAGTGTTTTAGTGTTGAGGCTGTCAGGTGAAATACTCCCATGGGCTCTTGTCGGTGAAACTTGGAGGAGGAGGAGGGTAAGTAGCATTAGGATGACCACGCGCTGGGCACTCGCCGCACCTTTCAGTTGATTGTGCCAGAGCCCGTACCTGTCAGCGCTTTCCTCCCCAGTTGTCCCCTGAAGACACTGCGGCTCGTGGAGGTGAAGCCACTCACCTGACAGGTGTGGGTCCGCCGGCTGGGCAGCTGCGCCCCTCCCGCCGCAGTGAGCCGGGGGCGCGGGCCAGGACCCGCTGCGGAGCAACGTTTTCGTCCCAAGTATAGGCTCCGCTGACTTCTAAGCATTTCAAATACGTTTCCAAAATACAGCGTTTTGACTTCCAGCTTGATTTCACTTTCTTCCCTTTTGAAAGTGAAATCCCTTTCAAAAGGAGTCCCAGAGTGTGCGCCGAGGGCTGACGTTTACAGACCACGGAGACCGGGAAGTGAGATGCCTGGCTTGGCAGTGCTGTCCCTCTTGGCTGGCCCTTGTCAGTCATTTTCAAAAGCAGGACTCTGCTCAGACAGCACTTCACCCCCATCAGCTCTGCCCTAAACCCGCCGCGAGTCTCCGTGTGTCAGTCCTGTCAGGACCGGCCCCCAGGCCGCCTTCAGCAACTTGGGGTGGACTCAGGATGGACTCTGTCGGGGTCCCGACACGTTGCAAACACCCCGCCGGCAGCGCTGCAAGCATGTGTTTTATCAGATGAAAAGTAAAGCAGCCACCATTTCCCTGCGCCCCAGGTCCCCAGTGGACATTTGCCGGGACTCGGTCACGTGTGACTGGGGCGGTTGCGCGGGCGGCCCCTCGCCTGGCTTTCTCCCGCTGCCTCCAGATGCAGCCGCCGGCCTGATGGAGGCCCCAGCTCCTGCTCCGAGCTCACAGGAGGCTTGGGGGAGTCTCCAGTCTCCAGAGCCCACCAGCTCGGGGGGCGTACGCCGGGCTCCCCGCCAAAGCACAGCAGTAAAACCGCCCTGATGGCTGCACGGTTCCCTTTGCGGGTGTGGCCACCGCCTCGTGTCCGGTAGCCGGGAGAGGGGGGTTCGCTTGTCGGAGGGGATCCTTCCTCCCTCCTGGGCCTACTTCTGGCAGAGGCCTCGGGTCCGGGTGGCGAGAGCTGCACCGGCTCCACGCCCGGTCAGGCGTGGCCAGAGGCTCCTAGGACCCCGGAGCCCGTTCCCCTGCCCACGCGGAGCCACGCGGACCCACACCTGCTGCCGGGGTTTGTCTCTCTCTCCGTGGTTGGGAGGACGCGTAGCCATGTTACAGGTCTGCACATGCGCGGGACTGCCTACCCCCGGGTACCCCAGGTGCACTGGCAGGGATAACGGGCACTGAAGTAACGTAGTATTTTTTTCTATAAAAAATGCAACATTCCAAGATAATGCAACATAGCAATAGTGTGTCTTTGAAAACAGGAGACAAAGTCAACGCAGGGTTTAGGGCGAGTGTTGAGAAACGTGAGCGCTTCAGAGCCACCCAGCGCCTCTCTGGGCGACCTCAGGTGTCGCAGGCGGCCCTTTCTGATCCTTCGTGGAGACCTTCCGCTCCCCCTCTTACGTTGCCCCAGCGTCAGGAGTCCACGGCTGCCCTGTGCTGGCGTCCAGGTCCCCGTGCGGGTTTCTCCAAGGGGAACGTAAGCCACAGTGGCCCGTTCCGTTTCCTGGGACAGGGGCGGGTGGCTCATTTCTGGGTTCGTGGCTTTGAGCATTTCCCCTCCTGTGATGAGGAGGAGCAATGGGAGGACCGGCGTCCGTTCTTCCGATTCCCCGCCTGGCGTCCCCAGCAGCGACTTTCTGCAGCACCTGCCTTGTGGCCTCGGTTAGCTTTCCTCGTGTGCCCTTGCCTGCCTGCCTGCCGGTCTGGTAACATGGGGAGTTTGGCGTGAAGGCTCCTGCTTCCCCTCAGAACGTCACACGTGTTCCGTTTGCCCCCAACAACGGGAACAGGCCACGGAGCCAACGAAATCGTAGCCATGTTAAGCCAACGGAGTAATGTGATGAACTCAAACCCAAAACGTGACAAGCTCAGCTTCAGGCAGGGCCCCGGCAGCTGGGGGCGGGGGGCTGTGGCTGGGCCGCCCAGAGGGTCAGGGAAGGCCGAGTGCGGACCTTAGAGTTCCTGAAGCCCCAGCCCAGGGCGCGACCTGCTCCACGCACACCCAGTCCCACAGGCCTCAGCTCCGAGCCAGGTGCCAGCAGGCCAGGAGGGGCTGAAAGGCGCCCTGAGGCCCAGGCCCGCACGCTCTCGGCCACCTGAGGGCAGAGCGGAGAGTGGGGAGAAATCCTCCACACTGTGGGCCTTGGGCAGGTCGGGCCACAGTCGTCACCCCCCGGGGAGGACGGGAGAGCTGGCAAGAGCCCCTGAGGGGCGGCAGAGTGGATTCAGGCCCCATGGGGGACCGAGGACCTCACACCAGCATGCCACTGCTGGGAGGCAGCCCCTGTCCCCACCAGCCCAGGCCCACGGGAGTCGGAGCAGGGACAGTGGAGAGGGGGCCCCCGGACTCCAGTCCCCACCAGGCTCCAGGCCCGGGGAGCAGCTGCTCCGCCCAGTGGGGAGAAGTGGAGGGAACGCCAGGCAAATGCCCGCTCCAGGAAACACAGCGGGCGCTGCCGGAGGCTTGGGAGCCCTCAGGGTGGCACTGAGAGAAGGCCTCACGCGGGGCAAGCACAGGCCCCAGTGGGCCTGGGCAGCCTTGTCGCCGGCCCGGGAGCGAGGGCGGCTGCAGCAGAGCCAGCCCAGGGGCTCCTGGCGGGTGTAGGAGACAGCAGGACAGGTGGCTCAGGGCGACGTGCCAAGGGGTCAGGAGGCACTGAGGGCCTTGTAGCCATTGTCAGCCTGGGTCCTGCCATCAGCAGAGCGAGCACTGTTTCAGTGACCAGCGGTCCGGAGACCCAGCCTGGGACAGGTCCCGCTGCAGACGCCTGTGTGCCGTTACCCGGACATGCAGGACGTTACCTGTGATGTCTCCGGGCTGAGGGTGACTTTACTGCGGGTGTTTGTCAGTGGATCTAAGTGAGAAATGAAGGAGAAGAGTGGTATTAGGATGACGTCCGCTCAGGTATGTTTCTTAAAACATGCACGACAGGAAATCTGCGAGGTTCGCATTCCTCTACAGGCGCACGTTCCTTGTGGCTCCCTGGGTGCAGTTCACCTGTCAATGTCTTGCTCTGGGTCACAGCGGGAGGCCCCCGGGGAAGCTGCTGGCCCCTGAGGGTGGCTTGGGTGCTGGGCACAGACCCAGGTGCAAGTGCCAGTGTCTGAACGGGGTGCACTCTTGCCTCACCTGAGCCCCCTTTCCCTGCCTAACAGGGTGGCACCCCCACCGGTGGCTGTCTCAGGCGGGCCCTGCCCTCCGGCCCGTGGGCTCCTCCCGGGGCTTGTGTTGCCAGCCGGCCCCTGGGGGTGATCATCTCAGTCCATCCGTGGCCCAGCCTTGAAGGCGTTGGGGCTTTGGTCTCCCTGGTGCGGTCAGGGGTGGTCTCGACCTGGCCGAAGTCCACAGTGGGGTCCCCACACCTCTGATGAGATGCCCCCTCCTTCCCGGGTCTTTTCCAAAGCACCCTCGTCAGGAGCCGCTGGTTTGAGGGAAGTCCTTTGGATGACCTGTCAGCAGATGTGGGGCGGGAGCAACCGTCTTACGCTCGCAGGCCGGGCTGCTCCCACCCTGATGAACGCAGCGTTTCCCTGTCCAGCGCAGCCCTCAAAACAGCACCGCTCTGGGGGAAAGCGGGGTCCCAGCTTCCTGCACCCCGTTTCAGACAGTTTTCCTCCCGGGGGTTTCCTTTGCGCAGCGACAGGGCTCTGTTCCTCTTGTTAACACACGCCACTCACGGGGCCTCGGGTGACAAGCCAGCTGCCCGCTGAGGGGTCTTACGTGCGTGTGATCTGCCCGCCTTCACAATCTGCTTCTCTTTTCCCCGCAGCAAACCCAAGGAGCCCGTCTTCAGCGCGGGTAAGTCTGCCGTCACCTCCGTGCGGGGCCCCTCACGCACATCCTCAGGACTTGGGGTGCAGAAAAGCAGCAGCTGTTCTGGGGGCAGTTTTTGACATGCAGAACTTGGGGGACTGGCTGTCAGCCTGCCCCAGGGGGCCCCGCTGCTCAGATCATAGAGGCCACCCGTGAAACAGCCGTAAGAACTAGACCTTTACTGACCCCCTCTCAACGCCAGTTCAGGTCTGGCAGGGAGGCAGGAGAGGGGGGCCGCCGCGGGGCTGGGGTGTCTGGGTTACCAGGCTTCTGCTACCTCTGTGAGTGCCCCTCAGTGGCACGTCAGTATCTGCATTTCTCCACCAAGTCAAGTTTCTGATGTGTCTAGTTATACCTTGTCTAAAAGTAGCTTTTTTCCTTTTGTTGTCTTTGATTTCCTAATCTGCAAACTAATCGTTCACGTAGACCTTTCCATAGATCTTCTAACACATTGCACAGTAAGGGGGGTGGTATTTTTAGGATATCAACCTTATTGGCATGTTTCCTTTTTTAAAGATTTTAGTCATTTGACAAAAAGAAAAAAAAGATTTTAGTCATTTGCTTTTAGAGAGAGAGGGAAGGGAGGGAGAAAGAGAGGGAGAGAAGCATCTTGCACACCCCTGACCAGACCCCTGGCCCGCAATCCGGGCACGTGCCCTGACCAGGACTCGAACCAGCAACCTTTCAGTTTGCAGGCTGGTGCCCAGTCCCCCGAGCCACACCAGCCAGGGCTCAACTTTACTTAAAAAGAGCATTAAAGTGCAAAATAATTGACAAGTATGTTCATTGGTTAAACCCATTCACTTAATTTTAGTTTACCCAGCTTTTCCCCTTAGTTCAGAATTAGAACGTCGAAGTCCGCGTTTATCCGCAAGTGTTTTAGTGTTTACCTCATTTTCAGGAAGCATGAAATTACTTTTCACAATTAATGCCTGCCCCTAAGCCTCCAGAGCTAGAGTCCCTGAAACGTGCCCAGGTTGCTCTGCCAGGGGCAGGGGGCAGGGGGCAGGGGGCAGGTCCCACCCGAGCGCGAGCGCCCCGTGGCAGGCAGGCCGGGCCCCCTGCAGCACTCCACGTCTCTTTATCTAGCCCTTCTGTCTCTGTCTCCGAAATCTCAAGGGAAGCGCCGGGTGACCCACTGCAAAGGTAGGCCGCCTCCGAAACCTCATAGCTCTCTGGGCAAAGTGGTGGCCCGGGCTCCAGACACCGTTTTCATACGGGCAAACAGGTCCTCTCCTTGTATGAAAATGTTCTTGTGATGCAAACACTTGGATTGGAGCTGAGCCGCCAAGCATTGACTTGGATGAGTTTTAATACGCATCTGTCATTTGGCTATCGGTTGATTATTGGCTGACCACAGGAACTGTCGGCAATATCTGCATCGACCGTATGAGAGCTATAGGGCAAGCCCTGATGTCCACGTTTGGAATGGCCTCCTGCACCGCTGCTGGCCCCGTCCCCTGGCACCTCTGAGCTTGGTGGCTGTGAGCTGCTGTGCTAACGTGCCTGGAAAACGTCGCTTTCCCCTGCTGGGTTTTGATGTAGATGTAGAATTGTCCGAGTCACCAGTACAAAACGGTGCCAACGCTAAATCCAGTGCTTTCTGCCCAAGCCCAGTAACTTAGATTTGTGCAGTAAGTCTGCCTCAGTCATAAGGACGTATGCAGGGAGATATACTTTTTCAATTCATAGACATATATTAAATCCAGCCGTGTGGGCTTCGCGTGTGTTCTCTCCGTTCCTAACCCGCTGTCCAGGGTTTCTTCCTCCCCAGGGATGGGGTGGAGCCTCTCTGAGTTAGCTAAGCCCTGTCACGCCTGCTGGGAGCTTCTGTGTTTCTCAAGGGAAGCCACCAGCATGCGGGCTTAGAGCTGGGTGACAGGATAAGGAAGGAAGGGGGTTTGAAGCTGCAAGAGGGACCCAGTAGGAGCCCGGAGCAAGGTTGGCAAAAGGGGGGGGGGGTGCTGGCCAGAGAGGAGAACCCTCGCAGGGTGGCCGGGGCCAGGCACTTAGACCTTTGCGTCCAGCAAGAGAATTTTGGGTGGAGACTCAGTAGAATCCAACTTGGGCCTTCATGGGTTTGGCAGCAGAATATAAAATGGCTCGGGCCAGATATGAGCGCCTGCAGTGACACGCCTCCGGCAGACTAGCCCCAGCGGAGCTGGGGAGGAGGGAGCCCATGAAAGCATTCTAACGGGGACCCCCCCAGAACTTGGCGACTGGCAGCCTGTGCAGGACGGAGCACCTGCAGCTCCGAGTCCGACTTCGCTTGCAGAGTGAAGAGTGTGTCACTTGCATGCGTCTGAGGGCTGAGCGCACAGTGACAGCTGAGGTGGCCTCTTGCTGTGCAGGCAGAGCTGCATGTGGCATGTTTCAACCCTTGGGAGTAAGACTTACAAAGCCAATTTGCAATCATGGTACCTAACGGTATCGTAATAATTTCATGGCCTTTCCTCGCCTATTTGCTTCTGTGGATGCTTGTCCTTCGGAGCTCCGTACAGCTCTCCCTCACCCCGTGTTTTAAATGACCTTCGACTCGCAGCGAGGTCTGTCTCATAACCACACTCATCCACAGCGTGCCGGAATTTCCTTCGGCCTTATGTCCCAAAAATGCCAGAAACGCCCACGTTGTCTTGTTTTCAAAGCCGAGGAGTTGCCTCATGTCGAAATATTATCCATTTTTAGTTTTGTCCTCACAATTTATTAAAACATAAAAGTTATGTTACTATGAAAATGTTTGCTCTAGAAATGGGCTCCTCCCTCCAGTGGGCCTTTTGCACTTTTGTTTTCCATTTCTAGCTTTTCTTCGAGCATTTTCCTTTTTGCATGCGTCCTAGCATGCACTTCTGCTGAATGGGGCGTCCAATGTGAAAGACACATAAAGACACATTTTTATATTGCAATAGAACAAATCATTTCCAAAATCGAAGGATAGTTTATGAGGTTTTATATTGAAATTATATATACATTGAGCTCAGTTAAAAGCTTGGGTGGGTTTCTTGTGTTGGTTGTAATTTGGGAAGGGTATCATTTCCCCCCTTTCTGATAATAAAGAAAACGTAAGCACCAAAATCGCTCATGAAGAAATAATGGAATCTAATTCTTTCCTGTTTTTTACAACTTCTTACGTATTTTACGTACTCAAGTAAGCAGAACGTTAAAAGTACAGGAGGTGGAAATAGGCATTAGTTAGGGGTGACGGCAGAGGGTACAGACGGGACTTGTCCACTGCAAGGCAGGAGGAAGCACGTTTGCCTGTAGGTCCACTGGGCACCCACTGTCTCACCGCCGCCTCTTCCTTTTGCAGAAGAAGGGTACGTGAAGATGTTCCTCCGCGGACGCCCGGTCACCATGTACCTGCCCAAAGACCAGGTGGACTCCTACAACCTGGAGGCGAAGGTGGACCTCCCAACCAAGAGGCTGAAGCTAGAGTGGGTGTATCCTCCGTCCGCCGGGCGTTACGCAAGCCCTCAGCGGGCCAGTTGCTTTCGGCTTGATGTTTAGCTACAGAAACTCACAAAGCTTAAGTCCGCTTACGCGTCTGGAAAAGATTCTCCCACTTATAACCATAGTTGAACACACCTGGCTATAAGCCGGCGCCCGGGAGGCGAGCAGAGTAGTTCTGTGAGCGCTGCTGATGGTGGAGGGCACCGATGGGCCATTCCTGGGGGAGGCGTGTGTGGTCATGACTCAGATACACAAACACCGTCTTCCTGAGAAGAGGACGTGAACATGCTGGGTGGTTGTCTGAATGATTTTTTTATGGTTTGGAGAGCTGTGGGGAAACGCATGGCCAGTTTCTGGCCTGGATTTTAATTTTTCCCACAGAGTGAAGTTAGTTAAAAACTTAGAGGAAAGCAAAGTTAGCCAAATTAATCACCTCAGGTAAAATTTGGGGCTCTCGTGAGAAGGAAGGTGTTGGTTATTTCTAACAGTAGCCACCCGTACTTAGTCACCTCTTCAGGGACGGGTGGAAAAGCCAGGAGACAGCAGTGAAAAGGCACGAAAATACTGAATTTGTGAATGAGAAAGTGAGACTATCGGAAATCGGAACTATGCTGGCAGAAAGTTTCCAAACTGGAAGGAAGAGCGGTGTCGCGGAAGGAAGGCCGGGGTGTCCCCCTCAAACCTAGTGGGGACCCCATAGCTGCCCGCGTCTCACCAAGCAGATGGTAGCAGCAAGTTCCCAGATACTAAGTGAAAGCTCCTATAGCATAGGTAGGAGACCGCCTTAGAAATGCAGAAAGCCCTTCACCCCCAATCCAGGCCGAGGGAGTCCGAGCGACATGACCACCGTTCTTGACAGGAAGCCCCCTGGAGCCTCCAGAGCATCAGGTTTGGAAAGGAAGGAGGCTCCGGGGGGAAAATACCAAGGACAAGATGTGGTTGTGAGAAAGGCTGGATTAAATGTGGATTTTCCCATTTTATTTTATTTCACTTTACCTACTTAGTCAACTCTTCCCCGTAACTCTGCGTTTTTTATTTACTTTGGAGGAGGCATGCAAAAGCCATCTTCCAGGCCATGCAGATTTTAGGACAAAGAGTAAAAATCCTTAATTCACCCTCAAACAAATATTTATTGAATACCAGTTTAACTCAGACCCTGAACTCACATTGTACAAAGTAGGTTGAAAGGGAACACAGTGTAATTACATTTAGAAGAATTGCTACTGTGTATGAAATTAGAGAACCAAATACTTTGGACATTTTTTAAGAATTATCAGCTGTACCTAAATTTCTTCCCCCCAGATATATTTTTATTTTTTCTGATTCAGATGTCATAAGCATCCCCTGCACTTATTTTGGAATTTATTTAAGTGCATGCACATGAAATGATGCAGTTACTTCCTTTTAAAAAATATTATTATTTAAGATTTTATTTATTATATTTAGAGTGAGAGGAAGGGAGAGAGAAAAAGAGACATCAATGTATGGCTGCCTTTCACCTGCCTCCAGCTATAGATCTGGCTTGCAACCTGCTTATATGCCCTGGCTGAGGAATCGAACCAGCAACCTTTGGGTTCTCAGGCCAGCGCCTCATCCACTGGGCCACGAGCCAGGGCTCAGTTAGTTCCTCTTTAAGTCAGTAATTGTTAAATTGGTTATGTCATATCTTCAAAGCTTTATTCAAAACATCTGTTCCACCTAATCCCTGTTTATATTTTAGAAAATATTAAACACTGGTATTTGTTCCAAGTAAGTTGTATTTTTTGTAGGTTATTTTTTCACATGCAAGTTCACGTTTTGCTGATTAGTTTTTGTTTTTTTGTTTTTAAGATTTTATTATTTTTTGAGAGAAGGGCAGGGAGGGAGGAAAAAAAGGAGAGAAACATCAATGTATGGTTGCCTTTCACCTGCCTCTGCTGGGGACCTGGCTGGAGACCTGGTGTGCAACCTGGTTATGTGCCCTGGCAGGGAATCAAACCAGCAACCCTTGGATTCACAGGCCAGCGTCAATCCACTGAGCCACACCAGCCAGGGCTGTTCAAATTAGTTTTTAAGGTTTGGAAGTGTATATGCCAAAATCTTAAGAGATAATTATCCTAAGGACCTAGGAATGATTAGAGCAAGGACCTAAGTTTTTAAACTTTTATATACTCCTAAGTGTGTGTGTGTGTGTGTGTGTATGGTTTGCACTTTTTACCAATACTTTTATAATATAAAATTTAGCTCCAAGATTACAACAAAAAATAAGCATAATTAATAACTAAGGTATGTTAAAATCAATTATTAGTATCTTAAGTTGTTTTTTCAATATTCTAAAACAGTTATCGAAGCTCAATGCTTTTTCTTGGAATGATCACACTACTTAATATTTGGAACAATAGTTACTTATCTTCAGATAGCTTTTGTTTTCCATACAAGCTACAAATGGCACAATCGATACTAGAGATTCCATTAATTTCCCAATCATGATTCTAGAACCATTAATCCACAGCATTAGAGGCCATTTCAGTTCCCGAGCATAGGTCTGTGTCTCAAGATGACAGTTACAAGAAGCAAAAGATGACAGGCTCACCTGGCCCTGTGGCCCCTTCTACTTCCCGTTCCCAAATCAGGGCCCCACCTTTAAAAGATCAGGGATCCGGAAGGGAAAGAAAAGGGGACACGCCGTGGACGCCTGTGATAGTTGTTGCTCCGAGCACGTGTGGTAACTGGAGATAAAGTTACGGAAGAAAGGCAGGGAGGAAAGAGAAAATGGATGCAGAGTAGTGCAGCGTGCTTGAGAAGCTGGTTTCAGAACGCAGCTTGTGGGGATTTTGACGGCAGAGCAGGGTGGTTGGTTGAGCAGCTGGCTGGGTTGTCAGCCTTGCTCAACACCAGCTCCGCCGAGTTTACCAGCACACCAGGTGTGAAGAAGTTGGGCACGCACGTAAAACTCCAGCAGCCAAACAAGAAACCTGCTTTGCTTCCCAGACCCCATGATTAATGGGCTACATTGAATCGAGTTCATCCCCCAGTGACTTCACGAATGTCTGCTCTAGTTCCCATCAGTAAATAACACGGTGAATTCCCGTTCTTGAGCAGGCTAAAACATTCGGCCTTCAAAATGTAGCACGTGCTTTCTAAAAATAAAACCCTACCTTCGTATTGCAAATCCACCCCCACGTTAAACCAACGACCCTCTTCTCACTTGACCACCTGCCTGTTGCAGGAGTCGGAAGCGCGTGGCACTAGCTTTGGCACAATTCAACGTCGTGAATTTGTGGAGTTGATAGTAATCGTTCTATGTAAAGTTCTGTTGCCTGTTGAACAAAGCTGACGTTCTGTCAGCTCCCCAAAGGACGGAAAGTGTTTCTCTTGACGCGCCCACAGCTACGGGTACAGGGGGCGAGACTGCCGGAATAACCTGTACCTGCTTCCGACGGGGGAGACGGTGTATTTCATCGCGTCGGTGGTCGTGCTGTACAACGTGGAGGAGCAGCTCCAGCGGCATTACGCCGGTCACAACGATGACGTGAAGTGGTGAGTCCCCGGGCCCTGGCCTGAGTCACGCGTGCGGCGCGCTGTTAGCAAAAGGGGCGCAGCATCGGGACGGGGCTGCCTGTGTCCTGCGCCGTGGGTGAGCCCCCCGCTCTCAAAGAGACCTTTGTATTTATTTATTTTATTTTGTAATTAACCTTTTCTTTCTTTTTTTTTAATTTTATTTCATTATTTTTAGAAAGAGGGGAAGGGAGAGAGGCAGAGAGGGAGAGAATCAATGTATGGTTGCATTTCACCTGTCTCCAGCCACAGACCTGACTGGAGACCTGGTTTGCAACCTGGTTATGTGCCCTGGCTGGGGAATCGAACCTGCGACCTTCGGGTTTGCAGGCCGGCACCTTAACCACTGTGCTACCAGCCAGGGCTCAAAGAAACCTTTTTAGTTTCCTGTCTTTATGACACATCATCTCAACCTAAACCACAGGCAGCAAACACGAGGCCTGCAGGCTGAACCCGGCCTTTGGGTTACCCGGCCCTGCACCTTGTGTCTACCCAGCTCGCTTAACTATTAAGGAGTAGTTACATTTACACCACCCTCAAATGACATTCGGTGCTTTGAAGGCAACCACGCGGCCGCTGAGGTGGCTCCCAGTGAAAATGAGTTTGACGCCTCTGACCTAAACCAGTAACTAACAGACCCCCAACTAAAAGCCTTTGTAGTGCGTCTCATGCCAGCAGCTTCTAATTGGGGTCTTTAGTGCCCAGTAAAAATGAAAATGTTTTGCCTCGTGTTTACGGCTGGGTCTGCGTTCCCATAATTCGTTCATCGCCTTCGGTGAGGTTGTATGTATCTTGGATAGATGGACGGACAAACGGAATGATGGGTTTATGTATTCCTATGATGCCTTTGCTATTTGAGACACTCAAAATGACTTCATAAAGCGGGCAGACTGGTTAAGTGGTTCTGAGACTGAAATTTTGTTTTCCAAGCCAAAAGAAAAAGATGTTTTTTCCCTTGAGTTGAAAATTCTTTAGAGATGTTGGAATTAAGACGAAATGAAATAAGCACTAATTGACTAAAGTCACCCGGGTGCTCAGAGAATTTATTGCAGGTGTGTAAGAAGTTAGGCATTATATATTTCCTGTATTTAAATTGTCAACCAAGTTGTTTGATCAGAAAAAAACCAAGTTCACCTGTAAAGAGTAGCTGTTTTGTGGATTTTTTTAGCCTAGCAGTTCATCCAGATAAGATCACCATAGCGACGGGACAAGTCGCCGGCACCTCCAAGGACGGAAAGGTGAGTTCCACCTTCTCTTTGTACTTCTGTCACAAACTGGTCACACACCAGAATATTTTGCTGATGAACAAGCCTGCTTAGGTAGCAAGCATTGGACTACTTCTTAATCTCTCATGAGAGTATTTTTATTGCAAATTAAAATTTTTGTAGTGATCTTAAAAACCCTTTGAATTCACCTTCATTTCAGCCTAAGAATTTATTAATGCTTAAGATACATACATACAGTTTGCCCCCCGCATGGTTTCAGGCATGTTCCCCGTGGTCATCACAGCACCGTCAGCTCTCAGCTGCGTGTCTGCGTGACTCTGTGAGGCTGCTGGGCCTACACGCAGGCTGTACGCGCTTCAGCAAAGCTTCAGCTGGTCTTTTAAGGCATCAGAGGGCACCTAGTGGCATTGAACAAATAGAGAGCAATTCATAACTGGCTCCCAGTTCCTTGTTTCAGACAGGCTGCGGTCATTGTCATGTCTTAGCCAAACTCCTGGTAGTTTTTTTGGTATCTACCTTCGTACAGCCTGTTATTGAACAATAATAAGGCTCGAAACTTAACTACGTGAAATACTTCCATTTTTATCCACATGTTTTCTGCCAGCATTGACAGTCTACACTTGAAAAGAAGTTAACAGTCAGCCAGACTCCGGTAATGTAAATACACATAAGTGGAACAGAGCCATCATTTTGTTTTAATGTTAAGTGACCTCAAAAATTCTTTGAAGTTAGAAGCCATCTGCTCCTCCCTCTAGTGGATTGAAAGTGTATTTCAGCCTGTGCCATAGAAATCAATCAGAACTTGCCAGCCTGTGAAAACTGGCAGCTACGTGAGCCACTCCTAGCAAGTCACAGGCGGAGACAGCGGCAAGGTCACATGACTGTCGCCGGTGCTTAGAGATGTGTCCAAACTAGAGCCTAATTCACCCGACCCCCTGTGCCCACGACCCACAGATCCACCGGCAGTGCTGGGTGCTTTCTCATGTTGAGGAAGAAAAAATTAGGAAGAATCACTTTGGAACACAATTGAGGGTTCGAACTAAATTGTAGCAATTCTGCGTTTTATTTGTGCGTGACTGATCACCTGTCCTGCCTCCGTGGGGCCCAGGGACCCCTCTAAGCGACCGGGTGCTGACCACCTTGGTCAGTTCACACACACGCTTCGGCAACAGCAGGAGCTTGATAGACTGACCCTTGTCCAAGACTCCATTGTCATTGTCAGTTTTCATTTTTAAAACTCAGATGTGTCCACATGTAGAATTGGAATATCAGTGCCTGTGGGATCAGGAAGGGGCTGTTCAGATTTAAAACTTGCTGGACTAGACCCCTCCTGAGGTTCGCTAGGCACGGGGGGGCCACGGCCTCCTGAGGACGTTGGGAATCTGCCATCTATGTTCAAAGACCGAATTCACAACTGCAGAAAAAGACGCCTTGTGCCGACAAAAGTGGAGGAACCTCTAGTGTCACCGTAGAGATACACTGTGTAACTGTCGCAGTTGGTGACTGCGTGTTCCCTCCAAACAGCAACTGCCGCCACACGTGCGCGTCTGGGACTCCGTGACCTTGAACACGCTGCACGTCATTGGAACCGGGTTTTTTGACCGTGCCGTCACTTGCATTGCCTTCTCCAAATCCGTGAGTCTGAGCCTGCGGGCGGGGCCCTCACTGTGGCGAGCGGGGCCGCAGGGCCGTGCCCGGTGAAAGCCGGGCGGTGCGTGCCGGTCTGACCCGAAGCCCCCCTCGCCCCGCATTCAGAGGTCACAACTGACCCTCGCCCCGCAATCAGAGGTCACAACTGCCAGCCAGACCCTCCAGCCACCGCGGCCGTGCCGGTGGCAGAAGGCTCTGCTGCAGGCTCTCGGGTTCCATGAGGCGCCTGCTCCGGCCTTGACTATCACCTGCCCCTCCCGAGGGGACCCAGCAGGTCCCTGCTGTCCTCACAGGGGCTGCCTCACTGTCCCCAGCAGGAGTTGGGTGCACCCCATGGTCTCCTAGGCCCCTGTGGACGTGCCTGCCGTTCCCCAGACCCACCCTGTCAACCTCGTCTCCAGCTGGTTCAGAAACTGACGCCCAAGGCCTGCGCCTGGGCCCACGTGCTCCCAGCACACGCCCCAGGCCAGCGCTCCTGCCCCCCTGCAGCCTTTCCCCAACCCCCCCGCAGCCCGCACCGGGGTGCTGTGGGCCAGCCGGCAGGGGCTCCGCAGCCCCTTCAGAGGCTGGGTCAGTGGGCCCCTCCCCTGCTCCTGTCCCTTCACCAGCCCCCGCCCTCCATTCCGTCTGTCCAGAAGCAGGTCTCAGAGGCAGCGGCAATGTTGTTTCACTGAAACGTGGCGGCCGCCTGATGGGAACTAAAACCTTGTTCGTTTTCAATCGCGCCCCACCTGTTTGGCGCTCAAGGGCAACACGTGTTTCCGCAGAACGGCGGGAGCAGTCTGTGCGCCGTGGACGACTCCAACGACCACGTGCTGTCTGCGTGGGACTGGCAGAGGGAGGAGCGGCTGGCGGACGTCAAGGTCTCTCCCCGCCTGGCGGGCCATGCGGCTTTCCCACGGGAGCCTTCTCCTCCCTGGCTGGTGGCCACCCTGGCATCTCTGTGGGCTGTGGGGTCCCCGCCCCTAGGCAGCCCTCCCATGCCCCCACCCCCGGGTGCCAGCCCCAAGTCCCAGCAGGATTTCTTCTCTTTTCATAATGTCTGCAAGGGTTTTCATTCCTCATTTTGCAGCCACAACCCCTGTAATTCACTCCATTGCTCACCTGTTGACTTTTTCTCATGAGTGTCCCATGTCCTTGCATGTCGAGGCCCTGGGGGTGGGGGTACCAAGGTACACCTGCTGCCCAGTCCCAGTCTGAGAGGGTCCCGGAGGGGGACCAGCTGGGCGGAGGGGAGGCCAGCACCGCAGCCCCAGCTGTCGGGAGCTCCGGGGGCCAGGGGGGCCCATCCTGTGTAACATGTCAGCGAGCTTCCTGCACACTTCCCCCCCTCCTGCTGAACCATGGCTGGATCTGTTTTATAATCTGGCTTCATGGTTCTGTCCGGGCACCCACTAGCCTTGGTGGCCCTGCTTCCCTCACGTTAGCCTGGGCTCACTTCCCTCACCTGGTGTGGGAAGTTCCCTGGGTCACCTCACTGTCCTGCGAGACTGGGGTGCAGAGCCTGCCACTCACTTGTCACGCGCCCTCACCCTTGCTCCATGCTCTAGCCCTGCCTTCTGGTGGTCTGGCCAGGCTAGTGCTGGCTGTGTGTGGCTTGCTGCGGGTGATCAGAGGCAAGTTACCATCTCTGATTGAGAAGGCATAACTGCACTATCCGCAGAAGCAACAGTTGGGGTTTCATTCATCTGTCCGGGGTGCATGGGAATCAGATAATGAGGGGAGGGTAGTGAGGTCACCCAAGGCGCTGGATCCCCGGCCTGATCCCTGACCCGCCGGCTCTGTCCCAGGAGTTCAGCCAGGAGGAGCCGCCAGGGCAAACACAGCGGCCCAAGTGGGCCAGGAGCAGTGGAGTTGTAAAATGCAGACTCCTGGCCCCTCTCTGAGGTTCCCATCACCACATGGGGACACACACCAGCTGGTCCTGCTCTCGGCCAGGACTGGAGTCCACGGAGGGAGGAGGAGAGCCAGTTCTTACAGTTGAGACCCCCCACTGCCGCCAGGGCACACCCCCTGCTGGCCTGCTCTGTACCCACTGTCGTGACAGGTCCTCGCAGAGGGGACCCGCTCTCTGGCCTCTGGCCTCTGGCCAGTGGGCGTGGCAGATGAGGGTAAAGGCCACAGCAAACTTAGTTCTAGTGTTTTCAGAAGGCAGGCTCAGTGGGGAAGATCAAGGGGCTGGCGCGTCACTTGAGCACATGATTTATTTGTGGTATCTTAAGAGACTGGACCCATCTGAGCCCCCTGTTTTGCTCAGTGCTCCAACGAAGCTGTGTTTGCTGTGGATTTCCACCCCACGGATACCAACATCATAGTCACGTGCGGGAAATCACACCTGTACTTCTGGACGCTAGAAGGAAACTGCCTCATCAAGAAGCAAGGGCTATTCGAGGTAAAGTTCAGTTACACCTGCAGCTGTTTTTCAGCATCCACTTGCGGTCAGCTGGCTTTACTTCTCATCAGGCAGTTTTCAGGCATGGCATTGGGCCTTAGAATCTGTTTGAGTAGGCCAGTGTGGGGGTGCAAAGGCGATTCCCAGACCCCTCATGGAGCTGGGGAGCCCTTGGGGCTCATGGGCCAGCACAGCCCAGGAGCAGCTGAGAAGGTGCCATGAAGGTGGCTGGGCAGTCGGTCCCCTGTGCCTTTCCGTCTGGCCGCTGGGGGCCTTGTAGGAGCACGGGGAGCAGCACCTCCTGTCAGTGGCAACATTTGTGGCTACACCCAGAGACCGGGTTACAGGACCCCCTGTGCTGGGGCCAGGAGCCTGTTCCTCAAGGCGTAGTCATGACAGCCCTGCCCGCCTCTTGGATCCCCAGCCCCCAGCCCCCTCCTCTACGGGAACTGCCCCCAACTTTACATGGCCGGGAATTTCCTTTAAAGCGGATGGCCTCATGCATTAGCCACGTGACGCTGGATAAAAACGAAAGGCATGCAGTGTGGTCACGCTGCCCATCTTGGGATTACTGCAAGCCTCGACAGTATTACTGAAACAAAAGGATGTTGTGACCAAAACGTACGTGTGTGCATATATCCCGCAGAAGCAAGAAAAGCCAAAGTTTGTCCTGTGCGTGACTTTTTCTGAAAACGGCGACACCATCACCGGAGACTCGAGCGGCAACATCTTGGTGTGGGGAAAAGGTAACGCGACTGTTCCCAGCTCAGGCTGGTTGTGGCGATGCTGTGAGAAGTCACGCGTGACTCTGGGAAATGAACGTCACCCACAGGGTCACTGTTAAACTCCCACCTGGGTAGGGGCGTGCACACACGTGTGCGTGTGACCTGAAACCGTTGCACCGGAGCGGAGGAAAAGGGGACTCGTTAGAGTTAGGGAGCTGCTGTCATTCTGAAAGGCTCTGAAGCCCAAGGTGTTCTGATGGAACGACTCCCTTTCTCAGGATATTGACAACAGTAATGGTGAAGTCAGCTGTGCAATACTTAGGTTACTGGTTCGCGTGGCATCTGAGCAGCAGTGCATGCGAGTCCGACCCGAGGGGTGAGGAGGGGTCACCGCCCCGACAATGCTGCGTCCAGTTCAGTGAGCCTTGAGGCCCACCTGCCTGTGCGGGGTGTCTTAGAGTTCGCTGGCTGGTGGCGAAGGTTGGGACAGACCCAGCAGACCCAGCAACATCCCTTCCCACAGTAGGGTGACTTCTCTGGGTCCCGAGGCTCTGGCAGCTGGGTGCTTCCTACACGGTTTCCTTTCACCCTCAGAGCAGGCCTGTGGGGTTAGCAAAGGGGGACTGCAACGCAGGGCAGTGAAGTCGCTTGGCCAGAGACACACAGCTCGTGAGACCCACGTCTTCGCTCGTCCTGAGCCACGTGTTCCGTGGGCTCTCGTCACAGGCAGGTTGCGTTAGCCACTTTCCCTTAATTGTCCAGTCACCCTGCCCGTGCTGGCCTGGGGCTCTGTGCCGTCCAGAGATCAGGGCCTTTCCTGGTTTGCCCTGCAGGGTGGTCCGCCCTACGGTGTCGATTTTCAAACAAAACTGACAGCGGCGGGCAGGGGAGCTTTTCCCCTACAGGACTAAGGATGGTTCTTCTTGGTGTGTTTAGGTACGAACCGGATCAGCTACGCCGTTCAGGGGGCCCACGAAGGGGGCATTTTTGCACTTTGCATGTTAAGGGATGGCACCCTTGTGTCGGGAGGAGGGAAGGACCGGAAGCTCATTTCTTGGAATGGAAACTACCAGAAACTTCATAAAACCGAGGTAAGACAGCCAGCATTGCCACTGACACTTGTTTGGGACATTATAGTATTATCCCAATAAGTTTCCTTATTGGTTTGAAATGGTGGGCACACCATTTTGAAAATGGTTTAGAGTTTTTATTGAGTGGTATAATATTTTTTAAAGAATTTATGTATATTTAGAGAAAGGGTAAGGGTTGGAGAAAGAGGAAAAAAACATTGATGTAGGAAAGAAACATTGATCAGTTGCCTTTTACATGCTCCCAATGGGGACCGGGCGCACAACCCAGGCCTGTGCCCTGACTGGGAGTTGATCAGTGACCTTTCAGTTTGCAGAATGAGGTCCAGTCTGTTGAGCCACACCAGTCAGGGAAAGTGGTACATTTTATTAAAATCACAGAGGCATTACCCTGGCTGGTGTGGCTTAGTGGGTTGGTGTCGGCCTGTGAACCCAAAGGTCGCTGGTTCCATTCCCAGCCAGGGCACATAACCAGGTTATAAGCCAGGTCTCCAGCCAGGTCCATAGCTGGAGGCAGGTGAAAGGCAACCATGTATTGATGCTTCTTTCCCTTTCTTCCTTCCTCCCTTCCCTTCTCTCTGAAAATAATAAATAAAATCTTTTTAAAAAATTAAATCAAGGCCCTGGCTGGTAGCACAGTGGATAAGGCGCCGGCCTGCAAACCCAAAGGTAGCAGGTTCGATTCCCCAGCCAGGGCACATAACCAGGTTGCAAACCAGGTCTCCAGTCAGGTCTGTGGCTGGAGGCAGGTGAAAGGCAACCATACATTGATGTCTCTCTCCCTCTCTGCCTCTCTCCCTTCCCCTCTTTCTGGAAATAAAATCTTTAAAAAAAAAAAAAAAAAAAAAAATTAAATCACAGAGGCAGTTTCAGTACAACTGTAACAATGGAGTTAGATGTGTAAAATATGTTATAAAATATAAAGATATTTCACATTTAGAATATTTTCAGAATAGAGCCAATCTTGCTTTTCCAAAGAAATAGTATCGACATTTTGATTTAGCATTAAAATCTTTCTCTTATTTTCACTTTAATTTCCAGCATGTACCTTTGGAGGTGTTATCATTTTGAACTAGTATTTGTTGAGTATCTACTTTGCACCTGGCTAAGTGCCAGCACATTCTCTTGAGTCCTTGCACATGTGTTTCACCTCCCGTGGCCTGATTAGAGGCCTGCACACTGTAGAAACCAATATTTCTTCCACACACTCACTGACCCTTCTCCCCCAGGCCCCAGGCAGTTCTGGGTGGACAGATATCGGCACCCATGTGACGATCAGTGGTCTTCTCCCTACCCTAGAGTGGCCGCCTTGTAGATGGCTTCCACCTGCTAAGTCACGTGCTCCCAGCGCTCCATCCTATGACCCTGTTCCATCCAAGAGCAGCTGGCACGGTCCCTTGGCTGTAGAACTTGATTTTGGTTGCTTGTTGATCTTGGTAGAAGAAGGCCTTCCTCAGCGCCTTTTCCCTTTTTCACTGAAATTTTCATTGACATTGTAACGAGATTTGACCAGCATCTGATTGAACATGTGCCCTTGTTAAGTTCCACAAAAGCTACCCACCCAGAGTCCTCTTCCCTGGCCTGGGCTGTCACCTCCTGTGCTCAGCTCTGGTTTGCTGTCGCTGGGGGTGGGAGTGTTAGCAAGCAGGCCGCCTCCACCCTCCAGACCCCGCCAGAGTTAGCAGCAGGCCTGGCTGCGGCCATTGCTCCTTTTCACGTGCAAGACCGTCTGGTTCTGTTCTCCTAGCAATTGTTCTTGGCTGGCATACTTTGACTTTTTTTTCCCCCATAACATTTAGATAATTCCACATGTTGACCAACATGAACAATGGATCTCAAAACTAAATAGAGGCTAATCCCTGCCCTGGCTGGTGGCACAGTGGCTAAGGGGCCAGCCTGAGAACCTAAAGGTCGCTGGTTCAATTCCCAGCCAGGTCACATAACCAGGTTGCAAGCCAGGTCTCCAGCCAGGTCTCCAGCCAGGTCCCCAGCTGGAGGCAGGTGAAAGACAACATACATGGATGTCTCTCTCCTTCTCTGCTTCTCTCTCTTCCCCTCTCTCTAAAAATAAATAAAATCTTACCAAAAAAAAAAAAAAACTAAATAGAGGGAAGTTGCCAAAGACGTCACCATTTTAAGTCACAGTTCATTTTAGGAATTCTCTTGATGGCTTGTAATAGATCCCTCCTTTTTCCAAATTTCACTTACTGCTGCTCTTCAAAGTCATCACAAATAGAGTCACTAGCCACAAGTATTTCTGACTTTTTTTATCTTGTTGAGAAAAAGTGCTGTATTATTCTTTAAAACAGTTTTACTCTGGCTGATTCTTTTAAGGGATAGAAAATGGTAGGAGTTGAAAAGCAAGGTTGGGCGTTTTGCTCCTCACTCAACGGAGCTGACAGTGAGCCCCTGTCTGTCCCCGTGTGCCTGCGACGGTCATAGGAGGTGCCATCAGGATGCGCAAACAAGTGTTTTAAGTGATGGGAGCTAATCATTTCATGACACCTGAAATCTTATCTTTGCGATGTAGATTCCAGAACAGTTTGGTCCAATACGGACGGTGGCCGAGGGGAAAGGCAACGTGATCCTCGTTGGTACGACCAGAAATTTTGTCCTGCAGGGCACCCTATGCGGGGACTTTGCGGCCATCACACAGGTACGTTCCAGCAGGCCCGCCAAACATGCCCATGTCCCGTCACGTTAGAATGTGGCGGAGCGTCCAAGGAGGAGGTTATCCCCAGGTGTCACACTGACGCAGCCTTCCTGGGCTTCTGGAGTTTCACTTGCTGTCCTCCCTGAAGTGGGGGCAGGAGAAACCCGTGTGGGCAACTGTTGAGCGTGCAGCGAGCTGGCTGGCTGTTCTTTGAGGCCTCCGGTGTTGGTTTCCGTGTTTCAGGGCACTTCTGTTTGTCTTGGTCCTTCGTAGGGTCACACTGACGAGCTCTGGGGACTGGCCGTCCACGCCTCAAAACCTCAGTTCCTGACCTGTGGGCATGACAGACATGCCACTCTGTGGGACGCCGTTGGCCACCGGCCTGTCTGGGACAAAATAATAGAGGTAGACATACACGTTTCATGCCACCTTTCTTGCTCAAGTTTGTCTGGAACACGTGTGTTGGTTCGTTTGCATGAAATGAGTAGGGATGTAAAATGGTCCCCAAACAAACGCCACTTAACTTCACCTCCTCTAAACAGCGCTGTTTCAGCGTTGCCTAGAGGTCTCGCCCGTGTAACTCTGAAGGGTGCCGTCGGATTTTCCGGTGGCAGGTGAGCACCCCCGAGCGGTTGTTGGGGTGCGAAGGAGCCCAGTTACGAGTCCTGTTCACGGCGCACCTTCGGGAGGAGCAGTTCCAACTGTTCTGGAAGTGCTGTCTGTCTGCAGTGAGGGCTCAGCAGTGAGGGCTTAGTGGGGTCACGTACTTGCTGGGGTCACTGAGCTAGTGGCAGCCAGCGTTGGCACCCAGCTCAGCCCGACCCCCACACTGGGGGTCTTGCAGCACTTGCGCTGCCACGAGTCAGACACATCCTGCACCCTGGCTGACACGCATCATCCCGTATAAGGGGTGGCCCCTGGTGCCAGCACTCCGCAAGGCGCTGGGCCTGAGTGTCAGCCCTCCTGCTTTTTGCCTTCAGAGAGGGTCACTGAGGGACCGGAGCTGGCCGGGCGCTAAGCAGGAGATGCCAAGGCCGGAGGGATGACCCTGCTGCTCCAAGGACAGAATGGCTGTGGCCCACGGTGGCGGGCATGGCTAGAGGAGGTGGTGTCCTGCCTTGTACCTGTCCCCAGGCAGGGGTTTCATGGGTGGAAAATCCAGGAAGGGTTTGTGCAGACGTGGCAGCCGCTGATGGCGCAGCAGGGACAGTGGCAGCCTGGGAGGGTGGCCTTCCCTGAGGTCTTGGCCAGCAGAGCCGGAAGCAGACCGTTGACCCAACCCACCTGGCAGGGGGGGTAGGCGCCAAAGCAGACACTGGAAACATCGTGGTTAAGTCCTTTCTGCTGCCTCCACGGCCCTGTGACTCTGGACAGGACCTCCCTGAACCTCGGTGTCTTCATCTGAACCACTTTATGAGCCTCAGATGAAATATAGGGTCGAGCCTCAAGCGGCCACAGGTCCCGTCTGTGTCAGCGGTGGCCTGAGCTAGTTCATTCCACGCGCAGCAATGGGGTCAATCCTGGAAGAGCCCTTGGTCTCATTTTCACTTTGTCCAGTAGCATCTCCATGCCTCCTGCTCGTTCCTTTCCCATTGCTGCTCTGTTCCCGGCCCTCCTGCGACTGACCTGGTCTCACTTCAGCTTGTCCTCCGCACCCTGCCCAGTGCCCTCCTGTCTCACAGATGGGATCACGCACTCCTTTTGTTGAAAGGAAAACAATCACTTACTCTGTTGTTTCCTAGTCCTAACCCGGCAACGCAGACCCTGTTCCCAGTGTCCCCGCACACTATCAGCCCCCACCCTGTGCTTTCTGCATTGTAAACCCACCTGCTGTTTCTCAGCCAGGCCCGGCCGTGTGCTTCCACCTCTTTGACGGAGTTGTCCCCTTAACACCCGATCCCAAAGATCCTGGTGCGCCTGCCTCCGCCCTCACCAGTGATGGCCCTTCCTGGGCGGGAGGGCCGATTCCGGCAGTCTGCTTCCACCCAGCGCCCCCGCTGGCCTCATCTGCCTCCCCACCCCAGGGACCCATGGCCTGTTCCCACCTTTCATCAACTACATTCCGTCTTGTGTCAGCATTGCACACGTGTGTGGGCCAGCAGACCCAAACCTGGACCGTGTCCTCCTGTCTCAGACCCACCGGGGGCTGCGGAGCACCTGCACCCATCCGGTGTCCACCTGTGGACGGTGCAGTGGCCCCGTGTCCAGGCAGGGCGCCCGCACCATCCAGCCCGGGGCTGCTGCACGGGCTCTGAGACCCAGAGGAAGCACGCCTGCTTCTCGGTCCGTCGCCGGGCTACTGCAGCTAGGAAAGGGTGTAAGAGAAAAATTCTCCCTCCAAAATGTTGTCCAAGTCGGAAACCAGTCTTCTTTATGGAAAGAAGAGGTTTTCTTAATGGGGCCACGCTGGCCCTGAGGGACTAGGGCCGCGCTGTGTGTTGAATGCAACAGGGCTGTGCCTGGCCACCAATTTACACTTCCTTTACAATATTTTAGGGTCCAGCTCAGTCTTCTGGTTTTCATCCTTCAGGGTCTGTGGTTGCAGTCGGGACACTGACGGGGAGGTAAGTCCCAGCAGCGTGGCTGCGCTCTCACGGGGCACGGGAAGAGGCGTGTTGTCCAGGGCGGCTGTCGGCTGCGTCTCTCAGCCGCTGATGACTTTCCAGCAGGAGAACCGGGGAAGTGGTCCTTCCCAAGTCAGAGTCGGGGGAAGTCTGAGCAAGGCTACAGCCCACTCTCCAGGAAGAGTGCTCACACATGTATGCACACACAGGCTTGCACAGAGACGTGTGTACGCACATGTGCACCCAGGTGCGCACATGTGCACCCAGGCACACACGTGCACACTCACATAGGCATGTGTGCACGTCGATACCCATGCACCCCACGTGTGCACAGACACATGTGTGCACACATGCATGTGTGCACTGACACACATGTGCACACACAGTTTCACAGAATGTGTAGCTCCTCAAGCCCTCTGCTGCCAGTGGTGGGAGAAACCTCAACTTCGGAATCAGGCAAGAAAGCATTTCAAAGCAATAAGAATTTATAATTCTTGTTCTTGCCGCCCTTTCAAAATGTTAGAAGCCGCCCAGATCCCGCGCCTCCTGCTTAGAATCAGCTAACACATCCCGCCCGGGTGCCTCCCACGGGCCAGCGGCGGGTCTGTGCTGGGTGTCCAGGCGCTCCTGGCAGCCAGGCGTCTGAGCCAGTGCACAGCCTCTGTGCGTCCGCCTCCTGCCACTAACTGTGGCAGTGCAGGCTGCCTCCCCATGCCTCACGGGGTGGGCTGGAGGGCCGAGGCACGGGGGTGTCTGCTGGGCCTCGCGGTGGGCGGGTCCAATGATGGTCACCACGGCTTCTCAGTTTCTGTCGTTCGTCATAGGATGCGCACCTATTACAGTTTCACTTGAATGTTTTTGGTGATTTCTTGCTGTCCTTCCCCTCCAAAGAGCGTACCACTTCGACTGTTGGGGTAACCGTGTCTAAGCCACAGGTAGCAGTGTCCTCGGGGCTGGGCACCTTGCGTCTCACAGACTTCCTCAGGAAAACGTTTGCTTCGCGCACGCCTGCCTCCCTGTTAACGGTCCAGGAGAGGCCCGAACCTTCCAGCGCCCTCGGGAGCAGGACGGGACCTGCAGCCCAAGCCCTGCTGTCCGTTGACACCTCCCGCACCGCTGGGCCTGGCGCCGGGCTTAGCTCTTGAAAGGGACTTTTCAAAGGCAGCCCAGTCTCTCTGCTTACGTTCTGACCTCTGTTAAAGTTAAATAGCACAGGAAAAGTAAACAGATGTTGCAGACGCAAGGAATGAAAGCTGAGAAGCCAAATCCAGATTTCAGGGGCCCTCAGGCACGCTGAGTGGGGAGTGGGTGGGCCCCAGTGGAAGGCTAAGCAATGGTGCTGGCTCAGGGGACATGCTGATGGAACATGTCACCTAGGTTTGAAACAGCAGGGGCAGGAGACCCCATTGCTTTCCCTTCCTGAGGACAGGAGTTGCAGTTACTACCCGGGAGATACGGCAGAAGAAGGCAGGCACCCCACTGTTTGACGTTGACTGAGTACCCCGTCCTTGTCCAGGGATGCAGAGCGCCCCTGCACCTGCTCTAACTGATGGCTTTGACTCTGGGTCTGCAAGGTGGTTTGGGGCCCTTACCCCCACCTTCTAACAGAGGAAAGAGCGCCCAGAGAGATGAACTTCAAACACGGGCTGCCCCACGCTCTCCTTTCGTTCTCACCATCATTTTTTCACCCCCTGGTGGCCCACCAGCATTCATGGAGGGTGACACGGCACCTCTGGGAACCTTGCCCCCTGGGGTCGTTCCAGCCCCACCTCCGGCCACGACCTGTGCACGCAGGCCCTGTGCCGCTTCCTGGGGCTACAGACTCCGCATGAGGGGTGGGTCTGGCTTCCCCGCCCAGGGCTGTCTCTCCTTCTATGTGTAAGTGACAAAACTGAAATGCAAAGGAACCCCCTCCCAGCCTGGGAACTGAATATTTTCTATACTGCCAGTGTGCTGTTCCTTGTTAGAAAATGCACATTTGCAAGGAATTCTCTTTGGGAAAATGCTGGGAACAAGCATTCCTGTTAAGTGAACACAGAGTGTTTCTGGAGCCCTTAGGTTCATGGTTTTCAACAGTCCCACTTCATCCCACTAACCAGCTTACCGTATTTTGTCTCACGTGTGCGACAGGTGGTTCGTGTTTGACACGGACACGAAGGACCTGGTCACCGTGCACACGGACGGGAACGAGCAGCTGTCAGTCATGCGGTACTCGCCAGGTTAGCACGCAAACCGCTGGTGGGAAATTCCAGCAGGTTCACGGGGCCCGGGCCGGTGTCTTTGAAGAGGGAATGTTACAAGCCCCCGCAGGGTGAAATTTAAACTGTACGTGCACGTAACGGGCACTTAGGGCTCTCTTTCCTCACTGGTCCCTCGCCCTTCGCGATGGAAACTTCCCGCAGCAGAGCTGGACCAAGGGGACGAGGCGGCGGCAGGTGGCAGGTTCCCACTCCTGGCCAGTCTCAGTACCCCCCCACTGCCACGCCTTGGGATTTTGAAGCAGTTCAGACACCTACTCTCACCTTCAATATCACTGTCTGTGTCTCAAAAATATGAGGCTCTTCGAGCAACTTTATTGAAGCACGATTTACATACAGTAATGTACTTGTTATCTATGAATAGCTCGTTGATTCTTAGTAAATTGACAGAGCTGGGCAACCATCACCACATCCAACTTTAGAGCCTTTTCGGCACCCCAGAAAGTCCCGTTTCTGCTCATTAGCAATTAATCTCCTCCTGCACCCCATCCCGGGCACTCCCGATCCACTTGGCTGGTCTGTGAATCACCTGTTCTGGGATCATACACCACGTAGCCTATTACATCCATTCTCTTTCTTAGAATAATGTTTTTGAGATTCTTTCATGTTAGTTTGCATGTATCCGGTTATTCCCTTTTAATTGGATTTTTGGGGGTGACATTGGTTAATAAAATGATGGAGGTTGTACAATTCTACGACATATCACCTGTGCGTTGTGCGAAATCATGTCTCCATCCACCATTCATGCCCCCATTTAGCCCTTTTTAACTACGGAAGAGAAATCCATTTTGTGGGTCCACCACTTTAACTTGGTCCATTCATCAGTTAGCAGAGACTTGGATTGTTTCTGTGTTTTAGCTCTTATGAGTAGCACTGCTATGAATAAGCATTATATGTACTTTTTGTAGACATTTGTTTTTCACTGATCTCAGGAAATTCCTAGGTGTGGAATTGGTGCATCATATTGTAAATTTATGTTTAACTTAAAATGCCCAATGCCTTCCAAGTGGCTGAACCATTTTCCATTCCCACCAAGGGCATGTCAGGTTCTGGTTCCCCGCCTCCCCCACACACCTGTGTAGTCTGATGTCTCATGTGGTGGTAAGGTACATCTCTATAAAGACTATCAAAGATGTTGAGCATCTTTTCACATGTCTACCTGTATCTTCTTGGGTGAAATAATGTATCCAAATATTTTGACCAGTTTTAATTGGGTTTTACTAGTGGATTGTAAGAATTCTTTCGTATTCTATCGATAAGTTCTTTATCAGATAGATGATTTGCAAATATTTACTCTCAGTATGTGGCTTATCTTTTTGTTTTCTTAGTGGGCTCTTTTGAAACAGAAGCTTTAATTTGGGTGCAGTCCAATCTGTCAACTTTTATGGATCATGCTTGTGTGGTCAGAGTCAAGGTCATGAAGGCTTTCTCCTACACTTTCCTTTAAAATGGTTATTGTTTTAGCCACTGTATGTAGGTGTGTGACCCATTTTGACTTAATGCTTGTATATGGTGAGAGATAAGAGTCCAAGTTTATTTATTCTGCATATGGATATTAGGTTGTTCCAGCAGAATTTATTGAAAATACAACTCTTTTTCTAGTGGACTATCTTGACAATTTTGTCAAAAATCTATTAACAGCCCTGGCTGGTAGCACAGTGGATAAGGCCTGCAAACCCAAAAATCACTGGATTGGATTCCCAGCCAGGGCACATAACCAGGTTACAAGCCGGGTCTCCAGCCAGGTCCCCAGCTGGAGGCAGGTGAAAGGCAACCATATGTTGATGTCTGTCTCCCTCTCTGCCTCTCTCCCTCCCCCTCTCTCTAAAAATAATAAATAAAATCTTTTTATAAATCTAACAATATAAAGGTTTATTACAAAATCTCAGTTCGGTCTTGTTCACATATATGTTCGTCTATATACCAATACCACAGAGTTTTGATTTTAGATTAAGCTTTGGAAATTGAATAGTGTAATTACTCCAAATTGTTCTCTTTCAAAATTGTTTTAGCAATTTTAGCTCCTTATCATTTTTATGTAAGTTTTAGGATTAGCTTGTCAAGTTCTAATTTTTAAAATTGCCCAGGATTTTAACATGCTGAACATATAGATCATTATGGGGAGAATTGCTATCTGGTTTTTTTTTGGTTTGTTTTTTTTTTAAGATTTTATTTCATTTTCAGACATTAAGCCATCTTTGCATTCCCATGGCCCCACTTGATCCTTTTTATATATTGCTGGGTTCTATTTGTTAATATTCTGTTGAGGATTTGTGCATGCAAGTTCATGAGGGATTTGGGTCTGTAGTTTTCTTGTGATGGTTTTGTCTGACTTAGTTATGGGACCACTATTGGCCTGTAAAGGAAATTGGGAAGTGTCCCTTCTTTGTTCATGTTCTGAAAGCATTTATAAAGGATCAGGGTTATTTCTTTATTAAATATTTGATGGAATTCATGTCAATTTGTTGAACCAGCTGGGCTTGTCACTGGGGGAAGGTTTTTATTTACTAATTCAATTTCTTTGCTTATTATAGGTCCCTTTGATTTCTTCCTAAGTCAGTTTTGGTCATTTTTCCATTGCATCTAAGTTGTCTAAATTTTGGCATAAAATGGTTCATAACATTTGCTTATGATTCTTTTCATTTTTCTGAGTTTGGTCGTTGAAGTCTCCTTTTTTATTCTTGACTCCAATAATTTATGTCTTCTTTCTTTCTTGGTCAATCTAGTTCAAGATTTGTCCATTGCGTTGACCTTTTTATAGAATCAGGTGGGGTGTGGACAGTGTGCCCAGGGTGAGGCAGGAGGGGCCTGGCTGGCCAGGGAGGGTCCCTGTCAGAGGCCTGGGAGGCCTGAGTACAGTGAGGGGACATGCGGTCCCATCCTGCAGGTCCTTGCAGGTCCCACTCAGGACCTGGGTCTTGACCCCTTCCCAGCGGAGAATCTGATTAGGTGTGATTTCCCAGACACAGCTCTGGAAGTGTTACAGGAGTCACTCAGAAGTAAATTTTCTCTTGGAAATAATTCACTAATCTGGCTATTTTTTCTAAAGCTGTGGTGGCAACTGGCATTATCCCTTGTAACGGATCAAATGTGTATTTTTAACAGTTGGAACCTAACGTGTCCTGTCTTTGTAGATGGGAACTTCTTGGCAATAGGCTCCCACGACAACTGCATCTACATCTACGGCGTCAGCGACAATGGGCGGAAGTACACGCGCGTCGGCAAGTGCTCGGTAAGCACGCCCGCTCCCCGCGGTGCGGCCTTAGCGCTGCTGCGTGTGGCCCCGGGGTTGGCGAGGCGAGGAAACTCAGGTGACGCGCTTGTCCCCAGGGTCATTCCAGCTTCATCACGCACCTGGACTGGTCTGTGAACTCACAGTTCCTCGTGTCAAATTCCGGAGACTATGAAATCCTTTACTGTGAGTAGCTCCCAGGAGTATGTTTCCTCTGAGCCCAGACGGGGCCCCCTGCAGAGACCCCCCTGCAGCTCGGGCCTCGGCTCTGTCCTCGGTCACACAGGGCAGTGGGGCTGGACAGCCTCCCGCGTCCTTCCTGACGCCGAGGCGCTGGGAGCCCGGGGCCCTGGGCCCCAGGTGAGCAGGTGAAGGCCCCAGGGAGGGGCAGGCCAGGTCCTGCGGAGCGGCTGGAAGGGGCTGATGTAGCAGAAGACGGTGGGGTCAGATGTCCCTCTGGGGACATCACCCCAATTGGGCAGACAGTGAAGCCTCTCCCACCTGGGTGGGCAGCAGCCCAGGGACCCGTCCTTTTCTCCCACCCCCTGGCCAGTGCCTGTGCCCAGGAACAGTGAGCACAGTAAGGGCTGGCACCCTCCGTGCCTCGCTGGCCCAGCCCCGGGGTCACAGAGCACGAGGGGGCCGGGGCTGCACCCCTGGGAGGCACTGCAGCGTCTGCCGTTCTCACGTGCTCCCCAGTGAGCCCCTGCACATTCAGGCTCATCCTGTTTTGCGGACAAGGACATCAGGGCCCAGAAACAAAGCCATAGGCACCAAGAGCTGCAGGGGGGTCGGGGGGGCGGGTCACCCACTTGTTGAAGAACCCAGGACAGGCTGGGCAACGGGAGGTGGAGGAAAGGTGGGAAACTCCTGTGCCGGGACCATACCCCGAAGCAGGACAGGCCACCAGGGTCGTCCCTCGCCACCCTTCCCGAGGTTGCCTGCCAAGGGGCAGAAACAGAGGGAAGGTTTTCAGGGCTGAGCCTTGGCTCCGCACTCATCTCAGACACCGTCGCATACTCGGCTAGTAAGAGCTCACTTCGGGGACAGGTCGCCTGGGAGGCCGTAGCTGCTTGGTCCGGCTGGGTTCTGTAAGCGTCCATAGCTTGGCATTGAAGGAATCGGGGTATCCACGCGCATGTGAATGTGAGAAAGGGGCCTGACTCGTGTTGAGGGTCTCGGGGGGGCCGTGAGTGGGTGGAGACCTAGGAGCCAGAGATGGTCAAAGAAAGAGAAGCCAGGTGGGGGGAAACAGACCGAGAGAAAGATGGGAGGAAAGCAATGAAGGGGCGGGTCCTTTCCGTCCCTGGGGCCGGGCTCAGTGGCGGCTGGGAGCTCGGCTCCCATGGACCAGGAAGGGGGCAGATGAGGCTCTGCGGGCCCAGCCCTGCCCCAGGGGCAGAGCGGACTTGCTCCGATGCCACCAGACCTGCATTTGTTTTTTCCAGGGGTTCCCTCTGCTTGCAAGCAAGTGGTCAGCGTGGAAGCTACAAGGGACATCGAATGGGCTACGTACACCTGCACTTTGGGGTTCCACGTCTTCGGTGAGTTTCTGTAGCTGAGCAGCTCAGCCGTGGGCCGTCTCTGCTCTTAGACTACTTCTCAAACGCTTGGGAAGTCTCATGGTCACTGGCTTTGTCAAGTGCTACGCTGCTGCGTGAAGTCCGCAGCACACACACACCCCTGCGGCCCGATGGCCAGCCAGGAAGGGCCAGGGCGTGGGCTCCACCCGCCTCTCCTGTGCGAGCTGGGCCCTGGGACAGTTACCTAGAATCATCTCATGCGGTTGTGCCAAACTTCCTAGATAGGTGGCACTCAATCCATACACGTGTCATTTGTTAGACTTATTACTATGCCTTTTGGGTCCTTAAACTAAAATTTTCACTTCTTTCACAGTTTAGGGATATATTCACGAATGATCTAAAATAAATTGCTAAAGTGTGTTAGGGGGAAAAGTAGTATTTATCATCTATCACTGTAAGACCCATAGGTCAATAATTTCATCAGAATTTCACAAGTCTCCTTTGAGCTAGCATTTGTTATTTCTGTTATTAACTGCTAGGACCCCCAGGTTTACTCTAGAACTTCCAGCTGAGAAGCTGAAGTGCCTACCACTCTCTCAGATCCAAAGGTACTGGAGCCAAAAGGGGCCCTGGAGCAAGAGTCAGGGGACACCACCCCCTGTCCCGGCTTTGGGCCTGCTGGGTACAGGGTCCTGCCACCTTGCCCAGCCCATAGCAGCAAGCAAGCAGCAGCCACCACGAGCTGACACCAAGAGATGCCTGAAAGGCACACTCAGACCCAGGGTTGGAAAGTTCTTTGGAGGGACTTGCATATGTAAAGAGTTACCGAGAAAAAAGAAAAGTTAGGAAACTGCATGCTTGAGGACTAGTCAGTTTCCCATCAGACGCTTTAGGACAAAAGAAAGTCATTGTGCTCAGACCAGGGTTTCGGGTGCACTTTCTGCTGCATTGTCGAGACGGGGCCCGAAAGGTTGGGGGCCCAGCAAGCCTGTCCTGGCTACTGTCATGCAGCAGAAGAGGGCGAAGCGTGGAAGGGGTTCCCAGGACCCGCCTGGAGAGAGATGTGCAGGGAACAGGGTGAGGCCAGGAGCAGCAAGGGGCGCTCTCTCGGCCCTGGTTTCTGAGCCTGGGACTTGGGCAGTTTTACTTTGGTCAGTTTATTGCAGTCCCCACGCCGCATAGCCCAGTGTTTCTGGCATTTCCAGTGCTTGGTCCGCGGTCTTTGTTTCAGGAGTGTGGCCAGAAGGCTCCGACGGAACCGACATCAACGCAGTTTGTAGGGCCCACGAGAAAAAACTGCTGTCGACAGGCGACGACTTTGGCAAAGTGCACCTCTTCTCTTACCCTTGCTCGCAGTTCAGGGTAAGGACACATCTTCCCAAATCTTAGCCCTGTCGGGGATGCGTTCACAGCCTGACCTGGCTGTTGGGTCATTACGTAAAAGCTGCGTGAGTGACCGCCACCAGCCATAGGTGTATACACGACCCTAGAGCCCTTCAGGGGCTCCCCACCCCCAGGAGACCCCAACCCTAGGATGCCCTTAGGTCTGGTTCCCCTACCTCTGTGGCTCCCTCTGCGGGCTCCACCCGTCCCCTCTGTCCAGCACCTGGCGTGCCCTCCCTGGTCTTTCCCTTCCTGTCCTCCCTTGTCAGGACGCCCCTCGCCCTGTACCCCTGGCATCTCTGGGACTGAACATAGGCAGCCAGGGCAGTCCCGTGCCCCATGCACAGAGCGCTGCACGCGTGACAGCCGCTGGGCAAGGAGGAGCAGGGGACAGCAAGAACCACGTCGAGTTCCAGCCTTCCCGACTCCTGGTCGTCCCTTTCGTGCTAAGCTTCCTCCGTGTCTTCTTTCCAGGCTCCCAGCCACGTGTACAGTGGGCACAGCAGCCACGTCACCAACGTCGATTTCCTCTGTGACGACAGCCACCTCATCTCCACAGGCGGCAAAGACACGAGCATCATGCAGTGGCGGGTCATCTAGCGCCAGGGGAACCGCGGGAGCGGAGCGGCCCGGAGGCTCCTACCGGCTACTCAGTCACTGTGATTTCTGCGTCGTTGGCAAAGTTGTCACAAGCTCAGGAAAACCACTCCCTGTACCTGCTGGTTCCCTAAGCGAAGCGGGGCGGCGAGCAGTTCAGGTTTCCCTCTCGTACAACCTACGAAACGCACTCATGTAAAACACAGCGCCAGGGTTCCCATCACAGTGACATCAGCAGGTTTGCTGGTACGGCCTCCCTCGCTTTTCTATGAACTCTTCAAAATCGGTCACAGAATGCCTTTCCAAATACTGTACGCAGGCTTGCCTCCTTCACCATCGGGCGTGCTAAGCGGGGTGTGTATGATGATGATGAGGTCCTGAATCATGACCACCGTTGATGTGTTGGCCACAAAGGGATGAGCCGACTGCACAGCCGAGTCAGGAAATGCGGCTGTGACTTTAGCTGGTTACGCTGTCTGAGGTTTCGTTCAGTTCTCGCTCTGGGAGGCTGGTGGGAGGGAGCAGATAGCATTTCCACAGAGGACACAGGCCCCTCAGAGCTTCAGTTTGGCCGCCTGCCTCAGCCCCACTCGCCCCCACACTCGGCCGCTGGACAACCCTGTGGACAGCACCCCCGGGTCCCTGTTCACCCGCCCCCGAAAAGAGACACTTGGCCACCTTCCTCTATATCAATTGGCATGATACGATATTATACTTGTATAGGATTTTAGCAATTCATAATAAATACGTAAGGCTAGGCTTTACTATTTTATGCTTACGGACTTTGTATATTTGTATTTTAAGACCAAGTAGACCAAGTCAGAGAGATACCACACACCCACAGCGGGAGGGGCCGCGAAGCCGCGCCAGGCTCCCAGGGCCGCCTCCGCCCTGTCTTCTGGGCCGGTGGCTCGTCCTGGGCCGCGGGAGCGCGTGCAGAGCGGTAAAACGAAGGTGGCATCCCGGTGTCAAGAAGGCCTTATCCATTGACTGTGCGACAGGCTGAAATGTATTGTTTACATTGGGGAATGGATCTCAGATTTTAAAATAGGAGAGTAATAAACAGACGTAAAAACAAATATGAAGATTTTTTTTACTTGTTTAGGCAAGTACGTGAACACGAGGGCCGTGGTTGCTCAAATGACCCCTCAGCTCGCCGCGTTTCCATGACAACCCCAGGCTGCGGGGACAGGGCCCCCCTAAACAATATGTATTAAAGGTGGCTCTGTTTGTACGTGTCCTTATCAAATACATTCTATAATGAAATAAAATCTGAAGAGCGGATTTCTTATTGACCTATAATCATGAAAGTATATAAATTAAAATATTTGACATTAGATACAATTCACACTATATTCTGTCTCATGTACGGATTTTTTTCCCTTCACCTGGGGGCTGTAATTTGCCTGTGGAGTGTACCCATTCATCAGATTCACAAAACCTTTTAAAATTAATAATTGGAATAACCAGGCCACCCTAATTTGTTTCTTTTTATAAAACAAAATTTACTGGACTTTTTCATGGAAAAGCTAACATACATAGACTCACTAGGGAGAGTTCAGAAGGAAGCCCTGCCCTATCCCCAGCCGCCCAGAAATAGCACCATTTCTTCTCAGTGCACTTTTTTCTACCAGTCCATTTTTGGGTGCCTTTCTGTAGTTGACATATTGGACGTACAATGCTTTCTATTGCTTTTTCCATACAACTTTAGAAGCATTTTTCCATGTCATTGTAACCTCGTTGTAAGGAACTCCTGTTGGCAGCATACATGGGCCTGCATGAATATCAGCATTCCTTGTCCCGTCTTTTCATAGTGGTGACAATGACAAGAAAAGAATCATGTCGGCCACCCCCGCCAGGGGCATTGTCCTCACTCTGCTCTCCCAACCCTCCTTCCACCAGCGCTTAGGCAGGTTCAACTTGCCCCTGTCACAAGCAACCTCCGGGTCTGTGCCCTGCAGGCCACTCCTGGGCCCCTGCCCTTCCTGACACCCACCCGCTCCCTGAGCTGTCTTCACGCCCAGGGTCTGGTCACCTCTTAAACCCTGTAGGGCCCAAGTCCCTATCCTGACTCAGCTTCCTTAGCTTCACACCTGGGTGTCCCCCTGCCTCAGCCTCACGCTCCCAACCAACCAGCCACTAAAAATAGTTGCTCCCACAGCGGAGCCCAGGGAGTCAAGTGCCGGAGTTCTCCTGCCCCCTTCTGCCACCCCGGTCCCCGGCAGCCGTCACCCGTGTCCCTGTTGTCTCCCCACCTGACTGCCTCCACCTGGCTGGCCACTGCTCCACGGACTGCACAGGCGGTGGTGTGAGCTTTCTAAGTATGTCGCCTTCCTGCTGGAAACCCTGTCGTGGCTCTTAGGCAACACTCCGTGACGTGGCACACAGCACCTGTTGGGTGGCTTCCTGCTCCTCCCACATGGTCTCCGCGTGCCCTGCTGAGCTGTCCTGACACTAAAGCCGCTGTCTGTCATCACCCAGCCTTTACACGACCGCCGTTCCTCCCATTTTTCCTTGCCAATGGCCAGAGTGCTCATAGCTCAGCCTCCAAGTTGCTTCCTCCTGACAGCTTTCCCTGGCCTGGGTGCGGGTCCCTGTTCTGCGTCCCTGCTCATTGTACTTCCCTTGTCACATTGAATTGTAGGCGTGGTGTGGCCCCCACATCCACGAGCCTGGTGCCTCTGACGCTCGGCCCGGCACCTGGTGCGGACAGGTGGTTGGTCACAGGCAGGTGGACACATCAGTGATGAGCTGTGAGGGCCGGGCAGCTTTTGGACTCTTCTCTGAGATTCCTAAACCTTCGCCCTCCACCCTGAGTGGGTTTTTTGGCTTCCCTGTTTCTCTTTTGCCCACAGTGCTGCTAAAACTGTCCACGAGGCTGTTGATCAAGGTAGGTTTACTTGTCCAGGGTAAATACCCACCGTGAAACAGCTGAATGAGAGGTCAGGAATGCCTTTCTGTCCCCTGATACAGAAGTGTGTGCGAAAACGAATTCGGAAATTACGGTTGCAACTTGGGAGCCTTATTCTTTTTTAGCAAATGAATGCTTTTCCCCTAAGTGTCTTCCTGGCGGAAGCTGCGCAAGGCTATTTTTACCTAATGCTATAAACCTCATTGCGGGAGGAGCCAGCTGGGGTGCGGGCGGAAACTGCACCCCCTCGCCCGCCCATCAGGCCACTCGGGAGAAGCAACTTTAAATTACGTTCCAAATTAAGCAGTGGTTTTGGAAAAGAAGAAACACAGAGACGCATTATTGCCTTCTTCGGAATAGTAACAGGCCAGGAAGTTACCCAGGCCAAAAACAGTGAACGTTACAGAAAGATCAGGGCTGATCATCTGGCTTTCAGACTTTGAGCAGCAAAAGCTTTTTTTTCAGATGAAATCCTTCAGGAAAATCCGCTCAGGGGTGCGGTTGAGGAAGCAGCTAATTGGCTGAAGCAGCCAGGTGGGAGTGACGGAAACACTCTCTCTCACCCTGTTGCTTCTTCCTCCCACCGGCTCTGGTTCCCTGGCACCCCACCCCTACCCCAGGGGACACCAGATCCTACCATCTAGAATCCAACTCCAGGAAGTGCAGACCCACAGGGCAAGGACACCCACAGCAACACGGTGTGGTGGCCAAGCAGGGACACCTGCTGGGCTGCTACCCTGTCTCCAGGTGACTCCACCTGCTGTCTGGCCAGGAGCCTGTCCCCTCTGTCACTGCACAATGCATAACATTTCTCCACATGTAAAGAAGGGTCCAACTTCATTTTTACATGTGGTTACCTAGTTATCCCAGCACAATTCATTGGAAACTATTCTTTCCTTCACTGAACTATCTTGGCTGCCTTGTTAAATCTCAATTAACCATGAATGTAAAGGCTTATTTGTAGACTTTTGATTCTATTTCATTGATCTATATATCTGTTCTCATGCCAGTACCACACTCTCTTGATTACTTTCACTTTTCAACAAATTTGGAAATCAGAAAATATGACTCCTCCAACTTTGTTTTTCTTTTTCAAGATTGTTTTGGCTGATCTAGGTTATTTGAATTTCCAAGAGAACTTTAGGATTAGCTTGCCTATAGTGGCCCTTACACTATAAGGCCCAGGGGAGCAGTTATGGAAGAATTAAGTGACCTATAAAAGGCCAGAGAGATTTATTACCTGGCCCTGTGCAGAAGGGTGCCAACCTAGTTCTAGATGAGTGTCTGTCTGCTTTTTACTGCCTCTGATTAAATTTTACTCTGATAAAATACTGTGCACTAGTCCCAAAATTATTATTTTTTTCTCATGTGGCTCTTGGGCAGGACCTTGACTCTCCTTCTAACCCTGCCTCAGTCCCTCCATTAGCTATGCCCAGCTCTACTTGGTAGAGCATTGAGGAGCAGGGGACAATCACAGCTTTCAGCCCTACTTTTCCAGGGGGAGGGGGAGGGGCAGGGCATCCTGGGAAAAGGTCTGTGGTTCTGACTCTCCTGAGCTCCACAGACAGCAGAAACCCTGCCTTCCTACTTCCTCATGGACAGGTAATATGGTCCATCCTGACCATGTGTCTTGCACCCACACATCATGTATCATAAAACCACTGACTTCAGTGAGCAATCTCTTCAAAGCCAAGAACTGGTGACCTCCAGAAACAAATCCCTTGGGACCATATATCCCCCAAAAATGTTAATTTTCTTTTATCAGAAGAATGGAAAATATGAATTCATGTACTTTTAAGGAAGAACACCTTAGTTCAGTAAACAGGAAGTCTCAGGGCAGCTTTGCTTGGAGAAATCACACCAGAGACTGCCATGGAATCAAGCCATAAGTTTATTGGGGGAGAGAAAACGGGGAACAGGAAAAATGGGGAGCAGCAAGGGAAGAGACTTCTAAAGAAGACATCTTTGATTTGACGTCACTATGTTGGGTTTTTATCCTATCTGCTACATGCAGTTACACAGGTATACTTCAAATGAAAATTAGTTCATTAACCAAAATCCATTAACCAGAAAGAGCTAAGTAGGATTATCTATTGGGCCATTTGCTTTATTACTACCTCACTGGGGACCTCCAGACAAGCTAACTTTATTAACTCGTTCCCAAGCGTTTCCCGGCTGGTTCCGTGATCACGTTCCAGCCAGGCTAGGTGTGCAGACATTGACTGTTACAGGTATATTATACAGGTATATTATACAGGTATAATCAAGGTCCAAAGGTATGCGCTGCCCCCACATCCCAACAGGAAGCATGCTAAACCGACTGTGGTCTGAAAAGGTGCATGGTTAAGGCAAAGGGGAAGGAGGCGCGAAAGAAGGTGCTGGAAAGGGGCGAAAAGGCTGCCTTTCGGGAGCTTACTTTGCGCTGATCCTCAGCAGCAGCGCCTGCGAGATGGTTTAGGAGTCCCATCTGTCGGATGAGAAGGGAGACGTCTGCAAGCTGGGTGAACACGGGGAGCTCTGCCTTCCCAGCATCTTTGGCCTGGCTAGAAAGACCAACACCCATGCAAGAGGAAGTGGGGCTCAGCATAGGGTGCCCCAGGCCCCTCCCTGTCCTCCCTGGCCCTTCCTGCTGCTCCCTGAGGCGCAAATGTCCGATGCAGGAAAGGATTTCTCCCAGAGCCCAACGCAGCTACTTTCATGAATTCGCTGAATGATGGGGGGCCACTTCCCCTTTCCCAGTGTTCCGTGTCCCCCACCCACCCTGCACCAAGGAAAGGACTGGCTGGTCCCTTTTGGCATCAATAGTCTCTGATCCTCTTAAAAGGAATGTGAATGTCTGTTGTTCCAGGGATTTGGTAGTTAGCAGGAGAAGTTGATGGAGGCGGGGAGGTGTATGTACCCCTTTCGTACTGACTTTCTGTAGCGAATCTGCTATCAACGTTTCCCAGGAAACCTTCCAGCTACAGGGTAGTCGCAACCTGTCAAGACTCCACAGAAGCAGGGCAAGGGCTTGATCTGAAGGTCAGAGTGAACCACGTGTTTCAATCAACCAGGCTGGGAATAAACGGGCTAATAATGCCAAGGAGTCCTCTTACTTCTGTGACACACGCTGACCAGGGGTACCCCTGCCTCTGCAGAGCCAACCTGGCGGTCACCCACTAACCCGAGGCTTGTCCATTTTAGTCATTTTTAGGGTTTAGTGAGTCTTTTTCTGTAATGAAAAGACCAATTTTGACCCTAGAAGGAGAGAGAGGGACAAAGTAGGTTAGGAGGGGCAAAATGCGCTGGGGCTGCTCCCAGAACTCCAGGATACCAAATAGGGGAAGGAAAGTGGGCTCGTGACAATCAATCCCAAAGGAATTCTGACTAGTGGATGGTGAGGGAGGGTGACAAACATACAGAGACCCACCCTGCTACCTCTGAGAACGCTGTTCAGCCACAGAAAGCAAGAACAGATGGCCATTCGGGTTTTGAGTCAGAAACACCCTGGCTTGAGAACTGGCTCCACTACTTCTGGGGCAAAACGACATCACTCAAGCCCTGGCTGGTGGCGCAGTGGATAAGGTGCTGGCCTGTGAACTCAAAGGTCGAAGGTTCGATTCCTAGCCAGGGCACATAACTAGGTTGCAAGCCAGGTCTCCAGCCAGGTCTGTGGCTGGAGGCAGGTGAAAGGCAACTATACATGGATGTTTCTCTCCCTCTCTGCCTCTCTTCCTTCCTCTCTCTTCCTCTTCTCTCTCTCTGGAAATAATAAATAAAATCTTTCTAAACTAACAAAATAAAAAATAAAATTTAAAGCAACGACAACAACAACAAAAAGCTACATCACTGAGCTGCCTCCCAGTCTGGCCAGGAGTAAAAGTGACCCTTCCCTGCCCACCAACTGGGTGCCAGGCACTGCCCAACGCTGCATACGCTCCAATTAAAAGGCAAACGTAAAAAAAAAAGAAAAAGGCAAACGTGACTTCAATGTTGCTGTGTCTACTTAGATATAAGAGCGGCGTGAGAGCCTGAGGGTTTAGGTTTTCCAGCCAGCAGTGCGGGTGGCTCACCTTTAGGAAGGATGGGGATTTATGAGCAGAGAAAATCCGGATGGCCGACCTTCCGGATAGCTGACTTCGTTCTGCGTGGTTATGATTTTTCACGTTTTGTGGCGTTAGGCGGGGCTGTTGTTGGGCTGGAGGAAACCCTTCAGGTGCTGGGATTGCCCGTTGGTTGCGACTCCGGGTCTCATCCTTGGCTCTTTATTGACAAAGAGAGGAGTCGGGGGTCGGTGACCTCGTCGACCTTTGGATCCCGGTGGCCCGCAGCGTCCAAACAGGCAGGGCGCACTGCAGGGCCGAGGAGGGGTCTCCTCTGGCCACCAGGCTCAGACGCTGGAGTCGTCTTCGGCCTCGCTCGAGCAGCGGGTGCCCAGCGATGCGAGGGGCGCAGCGCTCCACGTGCGGGCCTAACGCCCCACACCCGCCAGGACTCGCCCCGCCCAGGGCTCCGCCTAACCCCGCGCCCCGCCCACCCCTGACCACAGGCCCCGCCCCCACAACGGGCCCTTTTCTGGAAAGCCCCGCCCACCTCTCGCGGCCCCGCCCTCTGGCGGTCGCCCCGCCCCTCACGGCTCCGGTCCCTCGGCCGAGGCGGCGGGCGCCGCGCCTTTTGTGTCGGTGAGGCCGCCGCGCGCTCCGCTCAGCACCACGGGCGGAGGGACGCACACGCGTACCGCACCCCGCGCTGGAGGGACGAGCCCTCAGTCTCGGCCCGCAGGGCTGAGCTCGCCCTCCCGCTTTGCGTCTGCCGAGCCGAGCCGGGGCCGCCGCCCCCTCCCCACCGCCCACCCTCGCGGCGCCGCGCGCTCTCGCCGCCCGGCACGCGCCCGCCAAGATGGCAGGGGCCGGGGCCCAGCGGTCCCGCGCGGCCGTCGCGGCCCTTCCCCGCAGTTAGCGCCCGGACGCCCCCGAGAAGATGAGCCCCCGCCGCCCCCCGCAGCCCAGCGAGACGCGGAGCCGCCGCGCCCGGGGCCGGCTCCCCCGCTGACGCCCGCGCCCCGCGCCGCGTGCCCGGCCCGCCCGCCCGGCAGCGACAATGAGGTGAGCGGCGGGCGTCGGCGCGGAGGGAGGCGCGGGGCCGGGGCGGCTTCGGGGGTCGTGGGGCGTCGAGAAGTGGGGAGGCCCGGAGGGTCGTGGTGGGGGGCGTTCCGAGGAGCTGGCGGCGCCGGCCTCCGCAGCGTGCGGGAGGCGCTTGCGGGGCCCCGGGCCTGCGGGAGGGGCGCCCCGGGCAGGTGTGGCCGCGCAGAGGCGCCGTGCGGCCGGGAGGAGGCCACCCGGAGCCGCCTGGCTTACCGGGGTGCCTTGGTCCAGGTGCGGCTGCCTGCCCCCTCGACACCCCCGCCCCCTCCCACCCTCCCTCCCGCGCGCGGTTTCCTGTGCGACCTGAACGGCGGGGCGCGGTGCCTCCTCCCCGAGGCGGGGCGGCTGGACCCCGGTCCAGAAACGAGGCGTTGCCCGCAGCCCCGAGTCCCGGCGCCAGGGGTGGCCGCGCCCCGAGTTTTGGGAGAGAACCACTTCCTTACCCTCTTTTTCTCCCTGTGTAATTTTACCTTCTAAACACAGAGCCCCTCACAGCTGGGGCGTCTGTACTCTCATGTTGCCTGTTTTGTGAACTTTACGGAAAGGACTTGATATCACCTCCATTCTTTTGTGTCTGCCTTCTTTCACTCAAGAGGTTTCTGAAAGTCACTTATTCTGTCGTGACTGCTGATCATTTGTATTGCCCTGTAGCATTGCATGGTATGAACGCACCACAGTTGAGCCGTTACCCTGTGGGTGGACCCTGGGCTGTCGTTGCTCTTGCGAAGGTGCGTTGGCTTGGGTTGGGTGTATGCCTCGCAATGGAATTTCCAGCTCGAAGGATAGGTGTTATCTTCAACTTTAGTAGCCAGTACTGTACCAAGTTGCTGAAGTGTTGGTACAGGTGTACCCGCCTCCCTGCAAGGGTGGGAGTTCCTGTGCTCCACGTCCCTGTCTGCACTTGATACTGTCGGTCTTGAGTTTTAGCCATCCTGGTGAGCGTGAAGGGGGGTCCCACTGGCTTTCCATCGCAGTTCCTTGCTGATTAGCGAGGTTGGACATCTTTTCGTTGTTTGCTTGGTATTCTCTTTGATGAAGGGCCTCTTTAGATGTCTTGCCCTGTTTTCTTTGGAGGTTTATGTGCCCTTTTCTTCCTACTTTGTAAAAGTTCTATTTGTAGATCAAGAAGATAGTTTCTTGTAACATCTGGAAATCTTACTGTTTTGCCATTCAACTTAAGACCTGTGTGCAGGCTGCTTGGCATTGACTTTTGTGGAACTTGTGAAAAAGAGGTCAAGTTTTGTTTGTTTGTTTATTTGTTTGTTTAACCAGCACCACTTATTCAGCCCTGTTATCAGAAGGGTCATATTTTACCCACAGCTCCGCAAACCCAAGTTTGTCACCTTCCATTTGGGGTCATTTCCCTTCTGCCTATAGAAACCCCTTAGGATTTCTTTCCTGCAGGTTTGCTGGGGACAGATCCTTAAGTGCTTATTTGCAAATGTCATTATGTATCCTTTTTTTTTTTTCTTTTTTTAAGATTTTTATATATTATTTCCAGAGAGAGGGGAAGAGAGAGAGGGAGAAAAGAACCAATGTATGGTTGCCTTTCATCTGCCTCCAGCCACAGACCTGGCCGGTGACCTGGCTTGCAACCTGGTCATGTGCCCTGGCTGGGAATCCAATCAGCGACCTTTGGGTTCGCAGGCTGATGCCTAATCCACTGTGCCACCAGCCAGAGCTGTATCCTTCATTTAAAACAAAAGCAGCTTTATTGAAATTAACACATACTATCAAATGTACCCATTGAAAGTGTACAGCTCAGTGGTTTTAGTACTTTGATCATGTTGTGCAACCATCACCGCCATCTAATTTGAGGACATTTTCCTCCACTTTTGAAGAGCTTTTCAGCAGCTCTGGAATTCCTGATTTGCAGTTGTTTCCTTGGCACTTTTAAAGGTACCTCATTATCTCAACTTGAATTGTTTCTGTTGAAAAGTCGCTAGTCTGTAGTCAGCCTTTGTTTCCAGGGTGCTTTTAAAATGTTTTCTTTGTCTTTGGTTTTCAGCGGCTTTTTAAACATATAATTAGGGTTCTTAGTACTTCTTGAATCTGTGGCTTCATGTCTTTCATTATTTTGTGAAGTCATCAACCATAGTACTTCAGATATTCTTCTGCCCCACTTTCTCTCCTTCCCTCCTGGGACTACAATTATACGTGAAATTACACAATTTCCCTACATTTTCTGTTTCTAAGTCTTCCTGCTCTGTTTTCTGTCTGTCCTCCATTCTAGGAATCTCACTTAACTCTCTTCTGCCATGAATAATCTGCTATTAAACCTGTTAATTGAAGTTTTTATTTCAGTTATATATTACTTTTATTCTGTAATTTCTAGTTTTTGTCATTTTACAGTTTCCAGTTATCTGCCAAAATACTCGATCTTGTTCTTTATGTCCTTGAATACAACGTGTGTAATGATCTTCAAGTTTGATTATGGCCGTATGTGTGAGTCATGCCCAGGGTCTGTTCCTGTTGGTTTTCATTCGTCTTGTTGTGTCTGCTCAGGTGCCTGGTTTTCTTTTTCTTTCTTTCTGTCTTTTTTTCTTTTCTTTACTTTTTTTAAATTTTGTGCTGGACAGCATATTTGCACAATTGTTTGGAGAAATAATTTGAGGCCTAATGTGATGTTTTCCTCTTTTAAATTTTTTTATTTTTTAAAGATTTTATTATTTCCATAGAGAGAGGAAGGGAGAGAGGCAGAGAGGGAGAGAAACATCAATGCATGGCTGCCCCCCACCTGCCTCCAGCCACGGACATGGCCTGGAGACCTGGCTTGCAACCCGGTCATGCGCCCCGGCTGGGGAGTCGAACCAGCGACCTTTGGGTTCGCAGGCCGGCACCTTATCCACTGCACTACCTGCCAGGGCATGTTTTCCTCTTTTAGATAAATCACATATGCTTTTGTCAGGTGAGTGGGGACCTTGTGATTGGGAGTCGCCCAGCGCCATTTCAAGGACTAAGCTGGTGGCAGCTGAGCCAGCCACTTCCATGCACCCGCACCTTCCTGCCCCACCCAACTCCCAGACTTTCGCTTTTAGCCCCAGGACAAGCAGGCCCAACACCGTGCTGCTCACCTCCTGGAGCCACTGACTTGGCCTCTGTCCCAGGCCAACCTGCAGCCACTCATTCTGTTGTTACGGGGTCTCTAGTTCTCATCAGCTGGAGGATTGTCCAGGTGGCTCCTGAAGTAAGAGTCCCTGGCATCTGCGTTTTCCGGGCCACGTGGAGTCAGTAGTCAGTCCTGGAGATTAGGTGCTGGGCTGCAGCTGCTGTGGGGAATAGTGTCTAACCTGCTGTCTTGAGTTCGGTTGCCTCTCCCAGTGAAAGGGTCTGCAATCAAGATAATTTTAAGAATAAATCTTTAATTCCTCTTAATATATATAATTGACTGAAATGACTTAATATAAAATTGATGAATATAAGTTTAGTTCCTATCATTACTGTAAAGCAGCGATTTTCAACCGTTTTCATCTCATGGCACATGCAAAGTAATCACTCAAATTCTGAGGCATACCAAAAATGTACTTTTTTGCTGATCTGATGGGGCGGAAAGGTATAAGTTTTATTTATTCACACTGGACAGCTCTTCTTGTATTAGCTGTTAACTTTTTTTTTTTTGACTAGTCAGTACCCCTGACTAAAATGGTCAAGTATTGCATGTCGTAACAGACTTTAATGTAATAGGCCTTTTGTTTCTGTTTTATATGTAAGGATTTTTAAAAGTTATTCTTCAAATTGGAGTATGAGCTAAAGATCAAAATTACATTTTTCCTGCCAAATAGCTGATCACATACTTGGCTATATCAATAAGTGTATGGCAGAGATACCAGACTGTTTTCTAAGTGGAATTGCAGTACAAACGTATAGATCCCAAAACCCTCTCTAGGACTGCATGGCTGCAGCTGCTAACATCTGAGTCCCCATCACCTGCGATCCTTAGGGAGCTTACCTGCCTCCGTCCAGGCCAGCCCTGTCCAGGTAAGGCATGGCCAGGCCAGCATCTTTCAGGTCTGGTCAGATCCCAGGGAACTGCCTCATCGGGGCCAAGGACACTTGATCCATCCTGGAGTCACACAAAATGCAATGTGATTACAAGATACACATAAGATACACAGGCTCAAACACAGCCCATGTTTATCACCGTTAGCCTGCATTACCTACCACCGTTGGCTCCAAGTGATTTCTGAGCTTAGCACCAGGGAGCATTTCTCTGCTGTCCTTAGAAGTCACCTTAGGAAGACTGCTGTCAGAGCTGTGGGGCTTCTGAGTGTGTGTGTCTTTCTAGGCTTTCTCCTGTTTTCAGGCCGGCGCCATTTACCTTGTGGGTGATGAGCTTTTAATTAGAGCGACTTTATCCTTCTGTTAAAGTAAGGCATTTTTAATTTTACTTGCTTGGTAGTTTTGTTTGTGTGTAGTTACGTCAACAAAAAATGTAGACCTAGTTTTATAATCATACATAATAAGCTACATGAACAAGAATTACCTCAGCGTTATTTCGTGTAAAGAGGTGCTCCCTTGAGAGGGAGTGTGTATGCGCCCCACGTGTGAGCCTTACAGTGGAGCGGCTGTGTCAGAACTGCCATAGTAACATGGTGATACCTTGGACACGAGCACATCCTGCTGATGTCAGCGCTGACATGGGAAGGACTCGTCAAAGGCATGGTGTTCTCTTTCCTCACCCAAAAGGAGAAAATGCCCTAGAAATTATTTCTGGTGGCAATTTTCTCTTACTTTAAAACTCTTTTTCTGATTTAAGTGAAATATATGTTGACTATAGAGAATTTAAAAACATAGAAAAGGGGCCCTGGCTGGTGGCACAGTGGATAAGGTGCCAGCTTGCGAACCCGAAGGTTACTGGTTCAGTTCCCAGCCAGGGCACATAACCAGGTTGCAGGCCAGGTCTCCATCCAGGTTCTCAGCTGGAGGCAGGTAAAAAGCAACCATACATTGATGTTTCTCTCCGTCTTTGCCTCTCTCCCTTCCCCTCTAAAAATAATAAAACCTTTTTAAAAACATAGAACATGGAAAGGTACAGTTCTGTGGATGGAGCACTGGGCTGTGAACAGAACGGTCGCCAGTTTGAATCCCAGTCAGGACACAGGTCTGGGTTGCAAGCCAGGTCCCTGGTTGGGGGTGTGTGAGAGGCACACTTGATGTTTCCCTCTTTTCCCTCTCTCTAAAAGTAAAGAAGTTAAATCTTTTTTAAAAAAACATAGAAGGGATGAAGGTGGCAATAAAAATTAGCAGTGAGTATGTAAAGTAAACCTGTGGCGATCATTTCACAGTGTATGTAAGTCAAATCGTTATACTGTATACTTTAAATCTATGTATTGTATGTCAATAATACTGAAAAAAAATAAGTTACCACTTTTTAAAAATCAGCAAACCTGCTGGTTAGGGATAATCGCATAAAACATGTGGTTTAGTTGCTTTAATTTTTTCCTGTTTCATTGGAACATTTTTACAAACCTAATATCGGGCTATGCATTTGTAGTGGACATTTCAGGTTTACATTTGGCATGTGTGCATTTTCCCATGGTAAAGATTCATTGAAGACATTTAAAAGTTGATCAATAGTCTTGTCACATAATACATCATTTACTTACCAGTACCCCAATTTTAAGACAGCTTGCTTTTAGCAATTCATCATTGAAAATGCCATGTTGATAAATCTGTGTATATAAATCTTAGGATGCAGTCATCTCTATAATTATCTTCTTAAGGCAAATTAGCCAAACGGTATTACTGATACCAAAGGGTGTAAACTTTTTTTTTTTTTTTAAGATTTTATTTCGTTATTTTTAGAAAGAGGGGAAGGGAGAGAGGCAGAGAGGGAGAGAGACATCAATGTATGGTTGCTTTTCACCTGCCTCCAGCCACAGACCTGACTGGAGGCCTGGTTTGCAACCTTGTTATGTGCCCTGGCTGGGGAATCGAACCTGCGACCTTTGGGTTCGCAGGCCGGCGCCTTATCCACTGAGCTACCAGCCAGGGCCCAAAGGGTGTAAACATTTTTAAAGCTAGTGTACAGATTGCAAGAATCTTGATTTTAAACAAAAGAGAAAGAGATAAAGTTAACTAAAGGAAGTTTAATCCTGGTCTTAACTCAGAGGATCCTGCCCCTTGCTCTGGGGCGAAGGTAGCCGTGAATGAAGGTTGTTTGGTCCTTCTAGTTTTGAGTTTTGTCCCCTGACTTCTAAGCGAGCTGGGTTTCAGAGTCGGCAGACCTGGGTTCTGTCCCAGAGCCACTCCTTCCTGGCTGAGTGGCACCTCGCAGGTTGCTGGCCTTCTGAACCTCGGCGGGAGGTGTGCGGGAGGCTCCCCGACCTGGGCCTTGTCAGGTGAGCTGCCCCTCTGGATAGGGACTCAGGAAACACAGCATTAGAGCTCTGCCAGGAGCGTCTACACCTGCGCAGGGTTTTGTGAAGCTCAGTCGAGGACGCACAGAAGGTCCTTGGCTTCTAGTGTCCAGTGGGGTTAGCTCTCTGCCCAGCCCAGTCTGTCGTGCCTGCGAGGCAGCTAAACCCTTCAAAATCTGGGGCAATTCTGATTTCAAATATTCTGCCCTTTTGTCAGGTCACTGTGTGACTGACTTTCCGCATGTGAGCATTTTTTGGTTTAGAAACCTGTTACTATTAATGCTTCAATTTCTAAAAAAGAGTTAGGGACACTTTAAGAGACATAAAAGAGAACTATTGGGAAAAATAGGAGGCATGGCATTTGGGGACAGAGATCATTGTACCAGACTATTTAGATCAAGAAATAGTTACAGCAATTGAGCACGTTTAGCTGTGAAATTCATGGAAGCCACGGTAAGAGGGAAGATGCCAGCTGACACGTGCTCCTCAGCCTAGAGTAGAGCAGGCAGGGCCTCGCAGGGCTCCAGAGACCTGCCCAGCAGCATCTGTGGACATTGGGCGGCTCTTTCTTCCACACCTTCTCCACCCTTGCCCCTTGTGTCATATTTGCCCTGGGTCCCTTCCTTCAAAGCTCCTGACCCTTAAACGCTCAGGGCAGCCCTCCACGGTGGCCTTTCTGTGGAGCTGCATCTGTTCTCTCGTCTGTGGGGTGACTAAAGTCTCCCTCCTTTCCCCTCACCTTGCTAACTTCTGAGCCTTCCAGTCTTCTGTTAAAATGCCACCTCCACAGGGAGGCACTGCCTGGCCCCAGCCTGGCCAAGGGCCCTTCGCTGTTGTGTATGACTGTGGCATCTCATAGTTCCTCTGCTGAAGCTGCATTTGTGATTGCTGACGTTTTCTCCGACACTTCAGAAAGGATTGTGCTGTCGGATCTCTGTTGGATCCCGCTAGAGCTTAGCTCTGCCTGGCACTTGGTAGATGCTTCGTAAATATTGATACTGACACCTGTGCCTAAAACGGACAGAAGATCATGCCACTCGTCCCGCATGGCATAGGGTCCTTCCAGGTGCGGCGTTCCAGGCAGCCACCCCCAGACACTTAAGGCTGACATCCGAGGGGAAGGCGGTTCCTTTACGTGCTTAGTGGGTTACAGCATCGCCAGGTGACCCAGCTGTGCTCTGGTGTTTCCCTAACGCTGCCTGGAGTGGGTTTTAAAGAAAAAGCTACGTTACAGCATTCGCATGGAACAGACAGGACAAAAACCATGAATGACCAGTTGGTACACTGTACTTTTAGACTCAGAGAAACGAGTCCAGGCTGTGGTGATGTTGCCCTGGGGGGAGTCTCAGCTGTGACCTGATGGGTGTTGCAATCCCAGGAGGCATAGCAGGGCCAGAGGCGCCTGCGCGCACGGAGCTGTGGCCTGCAGGGTGGGTATTAGCCCAGCAAGGCACCTCCTACCCATAGTTACCCTTCCCCCCAACTATTAATGAAACCGCAGCATTTTTGGAGGGTTTTGACCTATAAAAAAATTCAGCCATTAGTAGAATCATGGAAAGTAAGAGCCAGAAACGTAGAAATCCTCTGAGTCCAGTGGTTTTTAACTCTCTCTGGGCATCAGAAACACTTGAAAAATTCCTCTTCCCTGCCACCCCTACCCCCTATGCCAGGGCCCTACCTCAGAGATCCCGTTAATCTGGAGTGAGTTGGGTTGTTTCTCCTCATCTTGTCTTTTTATATATTTATTTAATATTTTAATTTATTTTTAGAGAGAGGGGTAGAGAGAGAGGCAGAGAGGGAGAGAGACATCAATATATGGTTGCCTTTCACCTGCCTCCAGCTGCAGACCTGGCTTGCAACCTGGTTATGTGCCCTGACTGGGAATCAAACCAGCGACCTTTGGGGTTGACCAGCCGGTGCCTTATCCACTGTGCCACCAGCCAGAGCCTTCATCTTGTCTTTTTAAAGTCTCTAAGTTATTCAGGGTGCAGCCAGAGTTGAGGACAACAGGAGGAGCCCTGAGGCCAGGAGCAGGGCTGGTTTATTCAGCACTATGGTCTTAACACTTAGCAGTGAACTTGGAATGTACTAAGTGTTCAATAAATGTCTGTTGAATAATGCAAGAGTCCCTCACTTCTCAGGTGAGAAACTGGGCGGACTCCAGAGGTCACTTGCTTGGGGACCACAGGAGGTGGGGTAACAGGGAAAAAGAAGCTCAAGTTTCTTGTGTCTCAAGCTAGTCATCTTCCACTTTCCTCCATTCGTATACTCCTCTGTAGTTACAGGCGGAAGCAGGCAAGGCCATTTGCTGTCTTGATTCACATGCTATCCACGGTTAGGACCTCGACCCTACCTCCTTGTCAGTACAGCGAAGACTTGGGACTGAGCTTTCGACTCAGTAGTGAGATCATTGGACGAAGCCGAAATACAGCCCCAGTCCAGGGTCATCCTGTCGGTGGGGAGGGGCGGGGAGCCGGCATTCCCGCATGTCTGAGCTGCATCTCAGCTTTGAATGAGCCCTGCGTCCCCCTTTCCAGCAGTCAAGCGTGGGACACCCAGAAGTCAAAACTGCCAAAGTGGCAGGCACCAACCAGAATGATTTGGAAAGCTGCCGGCTGGTTCAGCGGCAAACGAAGGTGATGTTAGCTCGTGTTGGATTTGGGGATTCTTCTTCTGGCAGGGGTTTGGACCAGTCCTACTGAGAACAAGAGCAGGTGAGACGTTAAAAAGAAAATCAGGCTGCAGCTAGTGTGACTCAGTGGGTTGAGCACCCTCTGATGAACTGAAAGGTTGGCAGTTCAATTCCCAGTCACGGCTCCTGGCCAGACTTGCAGATCAGGCCCCCAATTTGAGGCGTGTGAGAGGCAGCTGATTGGCATTTTTCTCACACATTGGTGTTTCCCACCCTCTCTTTTGCCCTCCCTTCCCCTCTCTAATAAATAAAATGTTTAAAAAGAGGAAAGAAGATCAGTTTGAAGGTGCAGGAGAGCTACACAGCAGCAGAAAGGATTTGCAGAGCCAGGATTTGGGAGGCGCTGTCCTGGTGAGCCTGGCCATTGGCCCTGCTTCTCCCCTGAAGCATGGTCAGCCAGGGTGGTTAGCGCTTCACACAGTGACCAGGAGCGGGACTGGGAGCTCAAAACCAGAGACCAGAGCCTAGGAGCTGCCGCCCAGGTAAACAGCCCAGGTTTTGCATAAAGCGTGGATGGCACACACAAGGCCAGTCTGGCCCTCTAGCTTGTGTTATCCACCCCGCACCTTGTTTCTGCATCTTGTTTCTACCAGGCTTGGCTCTAAGGAGTAGTTATCATTTATGCAGCCCTCAAGTTACATTCGGCTCTTTGAAGGCGTGTGAGAGGCTGAGTGGAGGCTGAATGGCCTCCGGTGAAAATGAGTTTGACACCCGTAGCATGAGGGCTCCGTTTAGTGACAAGGGTGCCCCAGACGTCCGCTGTCCCTCTCCGGATCTGGAGCACTGCTTTGAGTCACCCCAGTCTCTGATTATGTTCAGGGGCCCAGCGGTTGGGTTTGCCTCCCTGCCCGGCAGAGCACAGGTAAACAAACCCCTTCTAGAGGAGCGTCCGGTCACCTGTGAGTTTTCCTGTAGCGTGAGTCAGAGACGACCAGCTCTCTGAGAAGATAAGAACCAAAACCAGGAGAAAGCCTAGACAGTAGGAGTGGACATAATGAAAGGGTCCGACTTGGATTTTAAAAGAACTATGAGTAGTACATTTGAGGAAATACATCGTGAACCCTTTTCTTGTTCAGCACGGCCATCTCAGCTTAGAGGCTGACTAGACTCTGAGTGTTTCTAGTTTGTGGAGGACAAGTGTGAACAAGCGTGTCTGCACCTTGTCCTTGGTGTGTTGCACAGTTGTAAACCTTTTGCTTTGTCCCTTAGTGGGTAGAGTTTGGGACAGGAAAGAAACTGGAGTAATGATCACAGGCTCTTACACCTTCGATCTGGAAGAGCCCCTGGAGGCCAGTGTTGTGACCTCATTATGCTTTTACCTTTGAGAGATGTGTACATGGTGATTGATTTAGGCAATATTAACACATGTGGCTGTTATTTTATGCAATAAAGGTAGTAGGAAATATTGGATGTAAGCATAATTTCAGTAAATGAATTTTTAAAATATAGACATCTGTATTATAAATAAGTTGCTCATCTGCCTGTTTCCATGTATCATATTTGCTTATATTTTTCCTTGGAAGATACGTGTTGAACACCCAGCACATGCAAGACAGTGGCCCAAGGGACAGGGCTGCGGACGGAAGCTGGGCCTTAAGGAGTATGAAGCCAAGAAGGGGTGCACAGGGCCTCTGAGATGAAAGTGCCAAAAAAGGAGTATGAACGACCTAGTTTTTGTTTGTTTGGTTATTTACTTATTTTTATTTAGATCAGCTGCCTTTGTGGCGGATAAGCCCGGGATGTTACGTTGTTCCGGGTCTTCCCTGCTGCACCTCTTTGAACTGGCTCATTCTTTTCTCCAGTTGGCTTTTCAGTTCCTGGAAGACCGTGATCTTCAGGAAGTCTGGCCTTAACCTTACTTAACTGTCCTTAGCTCCTTCAGTGATTCGAGACCCAATTCTAATTAGTGGCCCCTTTGCGGGCCTTCCTTTCCTTGAGCCCTGACACCTGAAGTCCATTAGCAATGAAAACATTTACATTCTTGAACTTGGGCTGGCCACACAAGAAAGACGGTGGGCTGGCACACCACTGAAACCTTTTATATGAAACAGAAAACACACTGCAGCATGGAGCCTGCCTGCGTATGGACAGAGCGAGAAGCCCACTGTGTCCACTGGCCTTGCTTTCTTGGACTGGCTGAGATTTCTAATTGAGCCGTTCTGTGGCGCTGTTTATAAACACTCCTTTCCTGGGGAGGAGGAAAATGCTCTCCTCGACCTGCCCTGCTGTGCAAGTAGAACCGCAAGCCACAGAGTGAATCAGATAGAGCCCCAAATAGAAGAGCATTGCTGTCAAGAGAACCACCGGTCCTCCATGAGAGCGAAGGGCAGTGTGCTCCCGAAGCCCAGGCCTGCGGGCGGTGGGACGGAGCCGCACTGCGTAGTCCCTCGCCGAGAGCTGATCGCGTTCGCGCTGCTGGTGTCTGGGCTCTGGAGAGAAGCATGGTTTCCTCCACGTGTAGCTTGGTCCCAAAGCGAGAGGGCGCAGCAAGTCAAGTTCAGCGTGTCTAAAACTGGACTCGCCGCAGCCATATTATGAGCAATTGGCTTTTTGACAAAGATGCCATTTTTCAGTGGGGAAAACAGCCTTTCAGCAAGTGCTGGGCAACTGAATACCCACATACGAAAGAATGAGATTGAGCCCCTGCTCCACGCTATATACAAAAATTATCTCAACATAGACTATGAATTTAAATGTAAGAGCTTTGAATGTCTCATAGGAGACATTGCCTTGGGTTAAGCAATGATTTCTTCAAAATGACACCAAAATATAATTGATAAAAGAAAAATTAAATTGGATTTCATCAAAATGAAAAATTGCTGCAAACCATACATACTATCAAGAAAATGACATGACAACTCATAGAATGGTTGAAAATATTTGCAAATTGTGTATCTGATAAGGGACTTTTATCTAGAATATATAAAAACTTACAACTCAACAATAAAAAGACAAATGGCCAATATGAAAAGGTGCACGGCTTCATTAGATATGAGGAAATGCAAACCACAATCACAATGATACACCTCTTCACACCCACTAGGATGGCTAGAACAAAAAAGACGGATAACAACAAATGTTGGTGAGGATGCAGACAACCTTACACATTGGACAAGCGTCCACGCGTGTACAAATTTCATATTGGAGCCCTCATTCATTGCTGCGGAGATGTGAAAGGGGCATCTGCTTTGGCAAACAGCCGGGCGGTTCTCCAGAAGGTTAAACACAGCTACCACATGACCCGGCATTTGTACTCCTGGGCATATATCTGAGAGAAATTAAAACATCCACACAGAACTTGCACATGAATGTTTATAGGAGCATTGTTCATAATACGAAATAGTGGAAATAACCCCAGAATCTATGATAAGTGATTAACAAAATGTGGTACATGGATCTGTACAGTGGAATAAACTCATCAATAAAAAGGAATGAAGTACCGATATTGATACCATGGGTAAACCTTGAAAGCAGGCAAAGTGTACAAAACCAGTCACAAAGATCACATGTTCCATTTGTGTGAAATGTCTGGAAAAGACAGATGCATAGAGACAGAAATAGGTTAGTAGCTGCAGTGGCCCAGGGGTAGGAAAGGGAGTGGCTGCTGACAGGTTCCCTGGAGGAAGAAGACATTCCCAAGTTGGATTGATGGGTTGGCCATACCTCTTTGCAGATATACTAAAAACATTGAACTGTGTACTTTGAATAGATGAATTTTCTGGAATAAAAATCTATTTCTCAATCTGGTTTAAAAAAAGAAACTCAACTTTCTGCTTTCTTTTCTAGACTTGTCTCCTTCCAGAATCCTCCTTAGTGAGATGTGCACTGTGGTCCAAAATAGAAACGTGGGGGCTCGATGGAGTCGCTGAGCTTCCTCCCACCACACCCAGGTGGACACATCGTCACACTTCCTCCTCCTTCCAGTCTCTGTCTTCTGCCCCCTTCTCTCCAGAGCCATGACACCCATGAGTCAGGTCTTCGTCATTGTTACAATACCATAGTTAAAATCCACTTTGGTCCTCTGCCTCTTAAAATGTCTTCTTTTACTTTAAGTTGTTAGTACTCAAGTATGAGTTAATAGTCTCTTAAGTTTTCTTCAGGCTATTTCTGTCTTTCTGGATGAAGTCATGACTCATTAGCATGTATGTAAAGTTTTGCATGAGCTGGCCTCTCTCTACCTCTTCAGGTTAATTTTCTCTGTTCTCCTTCACATTTTCTTTGCATGTAATATTCCCCCTGATTGTAATGCCATGTCAAGTGATCAATAGCTGTGTGTAGCTGGTAGCTACTGTGTTGGATGGCACAGATTACAGGACATTCCCATCGGATCTGCACTGAGTAAATAATTGTTAGGAATCTCAAGCTTTGAGGAAGTTAAGAAGCCAGAAGGAAAGGATAACAACATAGATGTTTAGCCATCACAATTCAGTTTCTTTTGTCAGTTGCTGCTCTTGCCTAAAGGGCAGGATGATGGCATCCTGTGTGTGTTAGCGTGTAGGTGCGTCCTTGCTGTCCTAAAGGCCAGGAGATGGCACATTCTCCTGTCGCGGTTGAGCATACGCTATTTGCTCGGTGTCTGATTTTGAGTCAGAGGAAGGGACTGGGGTGGGGAGGGTGGCCACTGTGGATCACCTTGCAGGCAGTCATTCGAGGAAGGGCCAAGAGAGTGCCTGGCTTGGACACAGGGGAGCCCTGGCCTGGCCCACGCTCACTGCTAGTCTTGGTGAACCATCTTCCTCCTTGGAACCTCACCATTGTCATCCATTGGTGAGAGGAGGGGGTTGAGCTAAACAGTATCAAAGGGCCCTTCCACGTTGGTGGCTTGTGGTTTCGTGGCTCTTCCTGGCTCGGGAGGTGCTGGACATCCTAAATGAGGGACAGAACTGAGTCACATGGGGCCATAGACAAACCCGTTCTTGATTGCTTGCACCAGGGAGACAGTAGCCTGCAGTCCTTGCTGTCATCAGGCATGCTGGGCTGTGCGAGGCCTGACTCGGTCAAGTTCTCTTAACCTCAGGGCTCCACAGTCCCGCCTCTGTAGAGCGGGGCAGAAAGCCCTGCCCTGCCAGCCGTGGCGGCTGATTCTGTGGCCAGAGAAGACGATGCATGAGAAATGCGTTTAAAGGCTCCTAGGAATGGTAGCTGTCATTCAGGGCCACACAGGGGACATGGGCATGCCGGTTTTGGGAGGGGTCAGTTGGTAGCACCTCAGATAGGTTAGCACTTCCTCTTTGCCAGTCACGAGAAGCAAGAGTTCTCATTTTCATCATTAGGAGAACAACGTGGAAACACAGGCCCCGCGCCTGGGCGACTCACTCGTTTTGCACTGTGGGTTTCTGGAAGGCAGTGGTGCCGGCCAGATCAAGGCAGACTGGTTTCCAGTTAGGCTGTTCTGGGAAAGCTCGTGAAGGTCAGTACATGGTTACTAATGAATAAAATTTGCATGTTTGTCAGATTTTAAAGGCTACTTAAGTTTAACTTACTGAAACTCACCCCTGAAACTCACATAGTAATCATAGTAAGTCCCGGTTTATGTAATTCCTTATACAGAAAGCCAGCACATAATTATCACAGCGTCCCAGGAGAGCAGTGACTACCATACTCATTTTATAGTGAGAAAATGGAAGCACACAGCTCGTCATCAGCAAACATGGGACTAGAGGAAAGAACTAGCTTTTACTGAGCTTTTGTGAAGTGGAAACTGCTTTCACGTTTACTGTCATTTAATCCATCTGATAGTCTTATGAACCCGTGCAATCCCATTTTATAGATCAGGAGACTGACGATCAGAGGGGTTAAAATAAGGGGCTCAAGGCTAACAGCTAGGGAGCGACAGGGCTGGTGCTGAAAGCCAGTGTTCGGTGCCAAGGTTTGATGCTGCTGCAGATGCGCCCGTCCTGGGCTGGCTCCTCTCTCCCCAGCACTGCGCCCTGCGAGACGGGTGCGCGTGGGAAGGGAACTTCGCCTTGGCTCGCAGGCCGGGGCTCTGTCCATTGAGCCGCACCAGTCAGGGCGGAAACCGAACTTGGAATTTTGATCTTTGCCTGTGGACGAGCAGGACGACTCTCCTGTGATGCTGGGCTGCAGCTGCCAGCCAGCCGCACCGTCCCAGGGTCCCAGCCCACGCTCCAGTGTGTCCGTGTCCGGCGCTTCTACCCAGCTGGAGGCCACCATGGTGTTCTGAGCACATGCTGGGCAGGCTAGGTTGAGCGGTGGGTTTCCGTAGGCATTTCCAGCCTGTGGTATCTTCCGTTTTCGGGAGTTGGTCTGAATGTAACCCCATCATAAGGCCGGCGGCCTGGTATTGCCTCTCCACCTCTCCATTCGTTTCTTCCTTCATTCATTCAACAGATATTTATTGTGTGCCTGGCAGCGTTCCAGGCCCAGGACCTCACTCCCCTGGGCTAGCTCTGCATGTGGCCTGTGGGTCTAACTGAGGTACCGCTTGTCACATTGCTGCCATTGGAATAGAGAGGGTTCATGTTGTGTTATGTGTGGAGCTGGTAGGGTACATGTGAAATAGTGCTGTTTTTATAAAAGTCATGCCTGTTCATTGTAAAAGCTCAACCATACAGAAGAATACTAGAAAAACTACAAATGACCAATGGGTGTCAGTCCCTTGGAGATAAAGCATTTGTTAGCCTCTTGACTCATGTGCTTCCAAACATCTCAGCGCAAATGCAAACACAAGTGAACGCGTGATTGTAATGGAGCAGCTGTGTGTACTGGCTGTTCTGTAGTGGGCTGAGCAGGTCGAGGGCATCGTGTCACGTGACCCTGGCCGACCCCACGAGGTAACGTTGCCGCCTGTCACTCGGGAGGAAAGCAGTGCTTGCAGCAGTGAAGCGATTCGCCCACGGTCAAGTCGTGGCTGGCTCTCTGGATCTAAATACCAAACTAATACGCTGTGTTGTACACAGTAGTGCATAAGTGAGGATACACTGTATGGGCTTCTCTATAACTCGCTTTGTTTTACTTGTAGAGTGACTGTTATACAATAATCATTCATAACTTTTTAATAATTGAATGTTTTTACTCAACAGTAGTAATATCTGTGCAATTAATATAGATCTATGTTTATAATGATTCTTCAGATACATTATACTTGATTTAGTCAATCCCTTGTTGATGGGTATTTCATTTGTTTCCAGTTTTTTTACTCTTTTAAATCATACTGGACTCAACAGACACCACCGTAGTTAAGAGCAGCCCGTGTCCGAGTGTGACCAGCTCTGCCAGGTTTGAACGGTATTGTTCTGGGCGAATCACGTCACCTCCCTGTTCCTCAAGGTCCGTCCCCATCCGTGACGTGGGAAAGAACAGAACTGCCTCCTCGCTGCTTCCCGGGGCTGCGCTTGTGCGTCGGCCCCTGCGAAGTCTGGAGAGCAGCCCCTAGGCCGTGAGATCCTCCGTGAATGTTCGCCTCACCCGCGACAGGTCCTCACCCAGTGCCATGGGCCCTGGGTCGGTGGCACTGGACCCCTTCAGCTCTCTGGAGAAGGGTGGCTCGTTCGCCCTGTGAGGGCAGCAGCATGAGAGTTTGTTTTCTGGGGTCAGCAGGTTTGCGCGGGGCAAGAAGGGACCAGTACTCATTTGACTTTTCAGCCCTTTTCCCTCTGCAGTTTAGCCTAGAAATTCCCTACCGGATCCATGGCAGTTTGGTGCCTTTAGATCTGTTGGGTGCTTATTACCTGTTTTACCTGGATTGGGGGCGCGGTTTTCGCTAGATGCGTTGATCTTTTTAGAACAGCCAGTTCACCACTCCTGGACCCGGAGGGTCGTTCTGGTGGTTTTGGAAGATCAGGGCCGCGCTCCCCGCTCAGCACTCCTGGGAAGCGAGGGCACCTGTGCGCCTGGGGCAGGAACTGGGTGTGGCTGCCTGCAGTGGGAGCGGCTGGCCTCGGGGAGGGGGCTCCGTTCCCTGCCCATGTGTGGTGGCACCAGCGGGGGGCACTGCTTGGGAGGATGTATTGACTCTCCTGTTCTGGGGGACAGGCACTTCTTAGAGACAGTGGCCCCAGCAGCTCCTGCACCCTCCTTTTCCTCCCAGCAGGAGGTATGGAGCAGGGTTTTCCCACCACGTGCCAGGGACATTTGGGGCCAGGTAATTCTCTGTTGTGGAGGGCTGTCCCGCACTTAGTAGGATGTTTAGCAACATCCCTGGCCTCTACCTAATAGCATTTACTTACCCCCATTGTGGCCCCTAAAACTGTCTCCAAACAGTGTTGAATGACAGTGGGGGAGGGGCAGAACACAGGTGTCATTACAGGAACCAGTGGTTCTCAAACTTGAACATGCATCAGAAGCCCAGGCTGGTGTGGCTTAGTGGACTGAGCACCCGCCTGCTATCTGAAAGGTCACTGGTTCGATTCCCAATCAGGGCACGTGCCTGGGTTGCAGGCCAGGTCCTCTGCTGGGGGCATGTGAGAGGCAACCGATGTTTCTCTCATACACATCAGACTTTCTCTCCCTCTTTTTTGCTTTCCATTCCCCTTTCTAAAAATAAATAGGTGGAATATTTTGGGGGGAAATCCCCTGGAGAGCTTGTTAAAGCACAGAGTGCTGGGTTCCATTTTTCGAAAGTCTCTGTTTCAGTTACCTGAGGAGGGGCAAGTCATTTTCATCTTTGATAAGACATCTTCCAGGTGATGCTGAGGCGGCTCTGGAGAGCCGCTGGTACGAAGGAAAAGCACTCCAGTTAGAAATTGGGACTTGCGTCCACTTGAAAGGAGGTGCAGAGCAAAAGGTCCCCAAAAAAGAACTGTTCTCCTCAGCCTAGGGTTAGGGAATGGGGGAACTAAATAATACGAGTTAAAATATTTTGCATAACAGAGGGCAAGCTAGAATAATAGCTGTACAACCCATCCACAAGATGTGGAAGTGACTTTTGAAACAGATCTTGACTGATGATGCAGGGCCCTGGGGTCACTAAGTCACTCTTGTCCTGACCAAAAAGGGAAGCCAAGCCCTGGCTGGTGGTGCAGTGGATAAGGCACCGGCCTGCGAACCCAGAGGTCGCTGGTTCTGCCCAGCCAGGGCACATAACCAGGTTGCAAGCCACGTCTCCAGCCAAGTTTGTAACTGGAGGCAGGTGAAAGGCAACCATGCATTGATGTCTCCGTCTCGGCCTTTTTCCCTTCTTCTCTGTCTGGAAATAATAAAATATATGTTTTTAAATGGCAGCCAAAACAACGTGAATAAGACAGGGAAACTGGCAAGTGCAGCTCACTGTGGGAGTCAGAAGCAAGGCCACACAGGCTGTTCCGGGTCAGGATTTAAAAGGAGGGGGAGCAGCCCTGAGAGAGAGAAGACAGCACAACGTGGCAGCCACGTGGGAAGCAGCAGCTACGCAGTTCGCAGGGAGGATCCGGCCGTGCCCTGGCTAGCAGGACAGCGGCGCACCACCGCTTTGGCCATGCCCGCTCCAGCTGGCCTCTAAGCCGCCAAGGACTGCCCTGCAGACCTGCACTCTTATCTGGGCTCTTGAGACTCGGGACATACAGGGAGGACACCCTCTTAGGACTTGTGCCTTTCTTGGACTTCCCCATGGTCCAGGGCAACATGGCACAGGCCTTTCTGGACTGGCGACCAGAGGCTGGAGACAGCGTACCCCAGACCCTGAAAGGGAGACCTGCTGTGACAGGATGGAGATTTTGAAGCCCACGAGTGCACCTCCCAGAGGGATTAGGAGGCTTTGCACAGCTGGCTTAGGTACAGACAAGAAAATGGGGAACTGTGGGTGTGGTTTTGGCTGATGGCCAGTGGGGAGCAGGGGACATGCTGGGTCTCAGGCGGCGGCTCTGGCTGCAGTGCTCCCAGTCCCCACCCCCCAAGGTGGGAGCTTGTAAATAAAAACCTGTTTCTCTCAACGCTCATTGTTGGGTCATATAGCAAGGTGCCCCACCCGTGCACGGGTCCCTGCTTGCTAGGTTACACTGCGCGCACCCCCGCGGTGCAGATGGAATCCTGATCCCTCCCTGTGAGCTGCTGGGAGGAGGTGAGGCTTTGGGGTGGCCGGATGAGGAGGCTGGAGGCTGTGGAATGGGACCAGCGCTCTTACCAGAGACCTGGGCCTCTCCTCCATTCTGTTCAGGGACAGAGTAAGAAGGCCCCGACCTGGAGGGCCCTCCCCTGCCCTGCTGCACCCCAGGGCTGGGAGCGGCGACTGGTTTAGCGGTGACTGGTCGGTGGTCTGGCGCCGCGGCTGCAGGGACTGAGACAGGCTCCACTTCTGGAGGCTCTTCCAGGACTCGTCCCCAAATGCCCTTCCTCCCTTGGCTTCTTGAAAGACACATAATACACCAAAGCCTTCGGAATCGAGTGCTTTTTTTCAGTTCTTTTGGTCATTTTAATTATTTGTACGTTTATGCATTCCAGTTCCCTGCCTCTGTGGAAAATGCAGACTTTGAACAAGACAGTCTCTGATTCGCTAGGTCTCTCCTTTGACTTCATGTTATTGTTTGTGTTGATTAGGTTTTGTGTGCCTCTGTCTTGGGTTGGTTCATGGCTCCCAAGCGTGTTGTATCGGACAGAAGGGGTGACAGGCGGGTTGGTGAAGCCAGGAAGTGAGAGTTAACGGTGGTGACTGTCTCCGGACAGCCAGAGCCGGGGCCACAGCCCTAAATCAGTGGCTGCGACTCACACTGCCCTCCCGTCTTCAGGAGACCCACAGTGTGATTGCTGGAGGGAGCTCGCAGAGAACCGAAGGCTACAAGTCCTGGAAAACAGGGCCTCCCATATTTCAGGAAGCCTAAGCAGTACCTTAGAATCTGCTGCAGTCACTTGAAGGATTTTCACAAAATACGTGGATATAATGATGCAGATGGGACAGACCTTTTTATCCCCCAGTTCACAGGAATGGAAAATAGGCCAGTTCAGATATTTAAAGGGCATTTTAGGAAAATTCTCTAAAGCTTGGAGAAAAGACAAAAAGATTATCGTGTGCCTTTTCAGTATCATTCAAGAGCGTTATTTAGCAAGCTCACCCAGGGAGCATTCTTGGAGTTCAGTGTTAACTTACAGGAAATTGGTAAGTTAGAAATGATTTTTTGTCCAGTGGAGATCTGAAATTGATGTCTGTTTAGGAGAAAAGATAACCTCAAAGGTTGTGGCTTAGTTGCTTTGTGATCCATTAACCAGTTTTGTATCTACCTTTAAAGATGTTCTCAGCTTTCTTTTTGTCCAACAACTGTACATGTTTCCCTTGTTACCTTCAAACCAGCCTTGCCGTCCTCACTGATGAGTTCCATCCGCCCTTGACACATGCACACTGTCTTTCTCTATGGGAGTTAAGTTATTAATTTTTTGAAAATCACACTGACAGAATGGATTCGTATTGAGAAATAAATGTCTTAGGTGGCTAGGCTGAGTAGGATTTGAGTAATTTGACTTTAAGGTCGTCTTAGTCCTGAATGCCCACAATTATGGGTTTTTATCTCAATTCTTTCTTGGTCACTTCAGTAGTAAGTTGCATTTATGGGTCATTTCATTACATAACCTAGATAAATACTTAAAATTCCCACCTTATCAAGATCTCAGATGGCACAAAGTAGAGGAGAATCATTTCCTTTGTTAATAACAACACAGAATTCCTGGCTGGTGGCACAATGGATAAGGTGCTGACCTGCGAACCCAAAGGCCACTGGTTCAATTCCCAGCCAGGGCACATAACCAGGTTTCCAGCCTGGTCCGTAGCTGGAGGCAGGTGAAAGGCAACCCATACATTGATCTCTCTCTCCCTCTCTCTCTCTCTCTCTCTCTCTCTCTCTCTCTCTGAAAATAATAAATAAAATCTTTTTTTTTAATAAGTAAATAAAAATAACAGACAGTTATTGATAAAGCACTTGTAAGTTACAGCGCATGGCACACCTGCTACCGTATTTGGCCCTGCCGATTCCTTGTGAGGGACAGGGCCGCCGTCCACACGCTGTAGGTGAAGGAGCAGAGACCACCGTGGCTGGCGAATCGGCTGGCGGGAGTGGACTGGACTGCAGCCCAGCGCGCTGCTCCGGGCTCAGGGATGACTGCACGGTGGGTCTGATGAGAACAGCGAGTTGCAGGTGGGGGAAACCCGGACACTGACAGTAGCAGAAAAGCTTGTCCCGGGCTTCAGACCCCCGAGGCTTGTGAGGCCGTTGCCGACTGCTGGGGAGGCCGGACGTGGGCCTGAAAGTCGTGACCTCCTCTCCTCCCAGGGGTGGAGCGTGTGGACTCACAGCTGGTGCCCAGGAAATAGCTGTTGATTAGTGTGTGAGTTTGCTTAGTGTGCTTCTGTCTTTTTGATCCGACTCCTGTTCCCGGTAAGATTTTCTTGGCTGGGTCTGTGTCTGGGTGACACTGCAGTGGCTGCATGTGTGCATTCGGGATGGTCTGCCCTTTTGTCGGATGCCTGTGCGGGAAAGTGGACTGCGGGCGTAATCCACTGGCGTCTTTGATGAAATCTCTCTCCGTTTACAAACTGCTAATTCGTGAATTCAGCAGCTGTCTGGTGCCAGGCTTGAGGCAGAATGAGCAAGCTGAGACGGTCCTTCCACTCGGGGAGTGTACCCTTCCCTGCCCTCTGGCCCCGGTGGTGGTGGGCTCAGTGTTTCTGTTGAACTGTTTTCATCTTTGCTCCGCCTCCTTAATGACCTGCAGAGCTGCAGGAAACAGCGGAGCTGTGAGAAGGCCCACCTCTACACCCCGCCCACCTACAGTCACCAGCTTCTCTCCTGTCTCCGGTGCCGATGTCCCCCAGTGGTCTCCCCGTGTTCACTCTTCTCCCGGTACTGCCCTCGGAAACTTGCCAGGGCTTGTTCTCTGGCCGGTACAGCCTTGTTTCCCTCCGTCTTACCTTCCTCTACTCCACCGGGCTTCTCCAGCCCGCCACCCTGGCAGAGGGAGGGATGCAGGCTTGATTCCGCCCACCTGGGCCTCGGTACCAGCTGTCTCCTCCACCTGCAGTGATCTGTCCCTAATGTTTGCATAACTGTCCCCTGCTTGTCATTCATGTCTCAGCTTAAATATCATACCTGAGGGGGCCTTTTCTACCACTTCCCCGGGGCCTCCAGTCCCTCTCTGGTACGTTGCCCTGTTTTTTCTTTTTCCTTTTATTTTTATTCATTATTTTTTAGAGAAGGGCAGGGAGGGAGGAAGGAAGGGAGAGAAACATCAGTGTACGGCGGAGGCCTTTCACCTGCCTCCAGCTATGGACCTGGCTGGAGACGTGGCTGGAGACCTGGTTATGTGCCCTGGCTGGGAATCGAACCAGCGACCTTTGGTTAATTCAACTGGAATAACAATGCATTTAATGAATTTTAAAAGGTTTGACCAGAGAGCCACATACTATGTGCCCAGGAATGTGCTGTGCCTAGTAAAGGCTTAAAAAAAGACTAAAAACAGGCTGAAAGGCTGTTGGGAGAGCAAGTTGAAAATGAATACCAGAGGACTTGGATCTCAGTATTCCAGTTACTGAACTTTCAGCAAGTGGACCCTTGGAAAGTTATGATCATCTTCGGAAAGGTCTTACCTCTGTGAAAAATTAACTTTTGCCTGGTCATCCTCTTGATGTATCAGAAGAAAGTTTCCAGCTCAACCAAGATAAAGTGAATTTTCCACCCTGAGAAATATCCCGGGTCTGTTTGCTCCACAACGTTGCAAATGGAATTCAAGGCAGTGCAGCAGGTGCAGCGTCTTCCATTTCTTCCACATTCAGATCTGTCCCTGGATATTTTGAGGGGTAATGATGAGACTGTTGGATTTGAAGATATTCTTAATGACCTGTCACAAAGTGAACTAATGGGAGAGCCACACTTGATGGTGGAGTATGAACTTGATTTACTGTAATGCACATGCTGATCATGGAAACGGAGGGGCTACATTCTGTTTATAGTCATCGTTTTGCTATAATTGTATAGCTGGGTGGAGGGACCCTGGAGGGCCACCATGCCCAGGTGGGAGAAGAAACGTTGGTTGTGAGGCTGCAGGCCCACAGGGCTGTGAATTCTCAGACTGTGGTCTTTAAAGGAACCATCACTTTCTTGGGAAGTTGACCATTTCATGTGGAAAGGCATGTTGCTTGCTAAACAAAGCAAGGTACCAGTCACCCTGGGGACACTTTTTTCAAATGTCCTTCTCATTTCCTTTCCCCAGTTGGCCAGGGCCTGGCAACACCTGTTCATGATTGTGTTTTTATTCGATATCTATCTGCTCATTGTCTCTCTGGAGATGCCTCGGCACTTGCATGTCCAGTGGCTGCGGGGGACAGTGTCCTGCCATGGCACTTGGATTCTTCAGATGAGACCAGAGAGAGGGAAATGAGTCCAGATCACGGGCAGGTGTGAGGCCATGAATGCGGAGCCTTCAGAACATCCACACGGGTGGGTTGCCAGGTCACCGAGTCCAGGGAGATCGGGCTGAGTCTGGGCCTTGCTGTGCTGGAGGGGGGACACCTGGCAGCAGTGACTGTGCAGCTCTTCCACGCCTCCCTCAGCCAGAGCAGTCTCCTTTGACCCGTTTTACATTCACTTCAGCCTGGGTTTCATGGAAGTTCTACCTTAAAGAACAAAAGGCTGAAAAATTGGTGTCTGGCAAAGGAAGCATCAGTCCCAGAGTAGGAACATGCTTTGTCTGAGCCTCGAGTTATTGGTAGATGACCTGGAAAGACTTCTTTTCAAATATTGTGTGATCACCAAAGTGCTATTCCATGAGGAGTGGAATGCTTAGGAGTTACGGACCCTCTGTTATATCTCTATCCCTGACACTTCCATGTTACCAGTTACCAAGTGGTCAGGTTGAGGTGCCTAACCTCTGAGTCTGAGACAGACTCGTCCCCAGTGTGGTCACAGGGCCATGCCACCTCAGGTTCCCACCCCGCCCTTCCCAGGGTGGCTGAGGCCCTATTCAGCCCCTAGCAGTGTTGGCCTGGCCGTGAAATCTGGGCATTAGCTGGCTAGCTGGAAGAAAGAGCCCCAGACGGTCACCATGCCCCAGTCCCATCAAGGGCAACAGGGAGCCTGGCAGTCTAGAGGATAAGTCCTCTCTGGAAGAGGCTGAATCATTGGTATAGGAATGCCAAAAAACACAGGGAGTCAAAAAACATTAGTGCTAAACCAACCTGGGTCCAAGTCATTATACTGTCACTTAGTGGCAGTACAACAGTGGGCAGGTTACCGAACCACTGTGGCCTCTATTTCCTTCCTAGTAAACTGGGGAATTTCCTAACCCATGTCTAAAATGCACATGGTGCTGGGATTTGGAGCTTCTTCACCGATTTTGTCGACACTGCTCCCTACCAGGACCTTATAAATTGCCCTGAGGGAACCAGCTGTCCTAGAGGAGACTCTTGGGTACATGGTAGGAAAAGGAATAAAGCCCAGAGGTTCTCCATCCTGCCAGGCCTCTGCCTTACTGGACCTGCTTGGTGGCCAGCCCCCTGCTCCTCCTCCCCAACCTTGCTAGGAATGCCCGGAATGCAGGTTTTGAACTTTAGATCAACCAACCCACCTGTCCAGTAATCATTGACGGTCTCCTTTCCCTCGGGAAGCTTCAACTGGTTGATTACCAGCTGCCTCTACCCCCATCTATCTGGGACTGCATCAGACTAAAAAGTTTTTGACCCTGGCTGGTGGCACAGTGGATAAGTGGCTGGCCTGTGAACCCAAAGGTCACCAATTCGATTCCCAGCCAGGGCACATACCCAGGTTGCAAGCCAGGTCTCCAGCTGGAGGCAGGTGAAAAGCAGCCATACATTGATGCTTCTGTCCCTTTTTTCCTCCTTCCCTGCTCTTCTCTCTAAAAATAATGAATAAAATCTTTAAAAAAAAAAGCTTTTGCACTGCAAAGGAAGCCATCAGCAAAATGAAAAGAAGCCCTGGTTGGTGGCACAGTGGATAAGGCACTGGCCTGCGAACCCAAAGGGCGCTGGTTCGATTCCCCAGCGAAGGCACATTAATGAGGTTGCAAGCCAGGTCCGTAGCTGGAGGCAGGTGAAAGCCAACCATACATGGATGTCTCTCTCCCTGTCTGCCTCGCTCCCTTCCCCTCTCTCTAAAAATAATAAAATAAAATTTAAAAATAAATGAAAAGAGTTTACAGGTTAGGAGAAGATATTCACCAGTGATACATCCTGCGAGGGGTTAATAGCCAATTTTTTTTTTTTTTTTTTTTAATTATTATTTTCAGAGAGAGGGGAAGGGAGAGAGGCAGAGAGGGAGGAAGACTTCAATGTATGGTTGCCTTTCACCTGCCTCCAGCTAAGAACCTGGCTGGCGACCTGGCTTGCAACCTGGTTATGTGCCCTGGCTGGGGAATCGAACCAGCGACCTTTGGGTTCGCAGGCTAG